>CAODLS012086146.1:0-26728 GCA_948243855.1 Flueggea neowawraea
GACACGTCGTTTCCTCCACCCAACGACACGCCGTTTGACATCAACGACAGACGACCGGTCGTTCAACCTCTAATTTTCAGATTTTTGTATTTCAATTTTAATTCATTTTTCACTTAACAAGTCCTTTCCAAATCATTTATAAGCTTCATTAAACACCAAATTAACATTTAAAACTTAAAATTAACTCTTCAAATTTCAAAAATAAATTTTGAAATTAAATTAAAAATTTTCAGAATAATTAATAAAAATTAACAAAATATTTCCTTACTAAAGCAAATTGAAAATAATAATTCTAATAAATAAAATCAACAAAAATTTGACCATATCAAATTTTATAAAACCAATAAAATGATTATCATTGATTACAAAATTAACAAAAATTCATTTAACAAAGAGAAAAAATATTTCTACCAGAAAATTTAATCGGGAAAAATACGGGATATTACAAAACATGTGACGCAAATGCCAATTCTTATGGGGTCCAAAGGCATCTTTGAGGGCATTTTTGAGAGAAATTTTGTAGGGTTATTAGGTCATGTGAGGGGGTATAAATACTCCTAAAACTTACTCTTTTAGGTATTTTTGGTCACTCATAGAATCATTCTCTTTGTCATTTCAATTTTTAGATAAAGTGTTATAGGATTTTGTGCAAGAACAAAAGAAGGAGCTTGAAGGTTGAGAAACTCTTGAAGGCAACTTGAGGAGGCTTCTTCACATCAACACTTCCTCTATTTCTTCATATTAGTGTTTGGTTTCAATGTTTTATTTTTGCTTTTATTGCTTTATTGTATTTTCTTTAAATATGGTAGCTTAAATCTCTTGTTAGGACTTAGAGATGTAAGCTATTGATGAATATTTGCTTATTAATGAATGGGTATTGTGTTTTATATTCAATATTTGAAGATTGATTAATGGGTCTTGCAATTTATCTTCTTAATTTGATGGTTGCCCATTGGAATTGATTTAATGGCTTGTTTCAATTGACTATTGTTGAGATTAATCACCTTGATGGTAGTTTAGATAGTCCTAGTTGATTGATTGAAAGATGAAGGCTAGGAGAGGTCAACTTGCATTAAATTTGTGTGGTTTAGGATAGAGATATACCTAGACCCATAAGGTGTTTGATGAAATTCTCCAATGGCTTAATGAACCTAGCATAGCTAATTAAGGCCGAGAGGACCCCTTTTACTAAATGTAGGTATGGCCTAAATGACCTTGAGGGAGGCTTTAGGCTAACTTGGTGGAGAGAACACTCATTTCCAAAACCCCATTCATTAATGTAGCAAGTAGGATTCTTTAGTTGAAATCTCGAAAGTCCTAACGCTTTATTAATTATTGTTTGCTCCTTTTGTCAATTGTTTGCTTTATTAATCTTGTCTTTTAATCCAAAACCCAAAAATCAAATCATGTTAATTATTGCTTTTATTTTAGGAATTAATCACCATTAGTACTCGTTCCTTTGGGTTCGATATCCCTTGGAATACTCTTTGGTAAAACTACATCGATTCTAGTACGCTTGCTAGAAGTCGATCAAGTTTTTGGCAAGCCCGACTAACAGCCGCAACACGTAGACGGTGTGTAACCAACACATTGCCAATGCACAGACGCAATGTAAGAATGCAAAGACAGAGATCAATCAAACAAACCTATGGATCAACATATTTGAACAAATGCGGATATATGCGCCTCATCTCATCCTCGGGCTCCTAAATGGCCTCCTCGACTGAATAATGCCTCTAAATCACTTTCACAGATGCAATCTCCTTGTTCTGGAGTCTCTTGACCTGATGGTCAATGATCCTCATCGGAACCTCATCATATGACAAATCTGATCTGAGCTCAACTGACTGTGGAGTCAAAACATGCGACAGATCGGAGATATATTTCTTCAAAAGTGAAACATGGAATACCGGATGAACTGAAGCAAAATGAGGTGGTAACACTAACTCATAAGCCACGGCTCCAACTTGACCGATAACCTCAAATGGACCAATATACCTCGGGCTTAACTTGCCCTTCTTCCCAAATCTCATAACACCCTTCATAGGTGATACCTTTAGGAATACATGGTCTCCAACCTCAAACTCTAAATGCTTATGCTTGAGATCAGCGTAACTCTTCTGACAACTCTGAGCAGTCTGAATCCACTACTGGATCAGTCTGACTTTCTTAGTAGTCTCCAAAATAAGATTTGGCCCCAAGGGCTCTCTCTCTCTTCAGACTCTACCCAACATAACGGAGATCTACATTTCCTACCATTTCGTACGACACCAGGTCTATGCTTGAGTGGTATAAATTGTTGTACGCAAACTCTATCAATGGCAAATAGGAATCCTAGCTCCCAGTAAAATCCATTGCACACACTCTCAACATATCCTCAATAATCTGAATCATCCATTCAGACTGACCATCAGTCTGCAGATGAAAAGCTGTATTGAAATCCAATCGAGTACCCAACTCTTCCTGCAACTTACGCTAAAACTGTGAAGTAAACTAAGGACCTTTATCAGACACTATGGAAACAGGCACACCATGAAGACATACGATCCTCTCAACATACAACCTCGCCAATCATGCCGCTCCATATGTCGTTTTGACAGGCAAAAAATGAGCTGACTTGGTCAATCATTCCACGATGACCCAAATAGAATCATATCCAGACGATGTCCTCAGTAATCCAATTACAAAGTCCATCGTAATAAGATTCCACTTCCACTCCGGAAGCGATAACTGTTGCATCAAACTAGAAGGACACTAATGCTCAAACTTAACCTGTTGACAGGTCAAACATCGAATAACAAATTCAGCTATATTCTTCTTCATCCCTGGCCACTAATAGGATTCACGAAGATCCCAATAAATCTTAATGTGTCCTGGGTAAATCGAATAAATAGAACTATGACCCTCGATCATAATCTCTTCACGTAACCCATCAGAAGATGGTACTTGCAACCTCAACCCAAACCAGAGAACTCTCGAGTCATCAATGCTAAACCTGGCACCTCAGATGCCTTAACCTTTCCAATCAACCCCTAAATCTCAATATCCTTTTTCTGAGCTTCACATATCCGATCTAACAAAATAGGTTTCACCTCGACATGACCAAGCTATGATCTAAAATCATCAAACTGGAATGCAACTCCACTCCTCATCAAACTCTGCCACTCTGACACCGCTGGTCGCCTCTCGACTGCAATGTGAGCAAAAATTTCCATTGACTTTCTACTCAAAGCATCGGCAATAACATTAGCCTTGCCAGAATGATATGATATAGAGCAATCATAATCCTTCAACAGCTCTAGCCAATGTCTCTGCCTTAAGTTCAAGTCTCTATACCCGAGAATGTACTTCAGACTCTTATGATCTGTGAAGATCTCAAAAGTCTCTCCATACAAATAGTGTCGTCAAATTTTGAGTGCGAACACTACTGCTGCTAACTCCAAATCATGCATCAAATATATGAGACCAAAGCAAAAGGAGTGCACATGGCACTAATAACAAAGTCTGTGGACTCTACCACAATCCATATCAAATCATGTGCTGGATCAGGACATATGGCTATCAGCAACCCTGATAGCTGGGTTTTTAACAACGCGTTGGTATAACAAAGGTCGTGTTTTACCCCATAACAGTAGGTGTCCTATATCAGAAAATAAAAGCATACCATTATATAGTATCAAAACAGAGTATTCATAGAACCATCAAAAACAGAGGAGAGATATATAATACATATATATCAATTTTAAAGCAGAGTCCTGATTAATACACATAATCAATTTATCATTAGTCAATCCTTAGATTAGTTCATTTTCCAAAATATGTGTTATACAGAACAAAAAACATATACAGTTCGAGACACAACATATGTGTCTAAAACTGCTATTCACTCACCTGGAAGTCCAAGTGCAAACACCCGTCAAGTCCCACTAGTCGGTGGCTAGTCTCTCGGGCATGAACAAGAAGCTGAACAGAACAAACATATATCAATAGATATATCAGAAGCAAACTCAAATGTGGTACTGTAGCAATACCATATGCATGAAGTGCAAATGCATATGTGGACTCTCGAAAGACTCCAAATGATCCATACTGAATGATAATCTATCACTCTGGATCCAAAATACAGAATCCACATAAAATTACAGTTTTATCCCCGACCAGTGCAAAATTACGTTCTAGTCTCCGTAACTTGACAAATTACAAAATAGTCCTCCGACTATACTAGAATAACTAACTAAATTTTTCAAATAGTCAGAATCCTCAAATGAGTCACCGAACTATCAGAAATTGACAATATGAAAAGTGTCAAAAATGACAAACTTTGGTTCCTCAGAACCATGGCTAACTCGAGTTAGCCATAGTGCTCACTCAAGTTATCCAGACATTGATCTACTCGAGTTAGACAATAAGCTAACTCGAGTTATACATAGCATGGCTTACTCGAGTTGGCCAAAGGCTTACTCGAGTTATCCACTACCCATAATTTCCAAAAATCGAACAACTCCGATTTCAACCGATGGAAATCAACACCAAACACCCACATTGGCTATAAACAACCTTCTAAACACGAATTTGTGCTCAGAACCAACAGAACAACTCGACATTAACCTAGATCGACCAAAAATGAATGGTTTCAAACCTATTTCATGAACATTCTTGATTCTAAGGATTTTGAGCTAACACTAGGAATTTCTAGGCTCCCAACACCCTGAATAAACAAACTCAAATGACCAAACAACAATAACAACACAGAACCGAACCTATGAACCATTACTCAAAACCCTAATATGAATATTCATGCAAAAATGATCAAAATGAAGTAAATAAGAGTTTAGAAGCTCAATCTTACCTCAAGGGATGATCTGAAATGAAGGAGAACCAACAAAAATGACTCCTGGATTCAATGTGAGTGATTTGAGTGAGAAATGAGAGTGAGAGTCGAATGAAATCGGGTGGAGTATATATATAGACCCCAACTCTAACTCAAGTTAGAGGAAGTATAACTCGAGTTACACACGGCTAACTCGAGTAGCAACTCTTGACAACTCGAGTTGAGCTACCTAGAAATACGACACAAGCACGACTTACTCGAGTTACCAAACGGCCTACTAGAGTAACATGCACCTCCTCTTACTTGAGTTATCCCAATGCTAACTCGAGTTATCCATGGGTCAATTTACTCGAGGTACACAATCTAACTCGAGTAATCCCAATAAAACTCATCAATCTCACACTCAACACTCCAACGACTAAGATCACTACAGAACTGAACGGAACACTGTAGGGAATCCTATCACAACTCGACGGCGTATTACAATTGGAATGAGCGGGATATTACATTAAAAAGATGATATATTTTTACATAGTGTAAAATATGCCACTATATTTTAAGTAAGTGTATTTAACTCTTTTTAAATGAATAATAATAAGAGAAATAAAAATTTATTTGTCAATTAACTATACAGTTGATATATTTAACTCTTTTTCAAAGAGTACTAATATAGGTAAAAAGCTTTTCTGTCAATCAACTATGAAGATGCTTTTTGAAAACTTGAAAAACTCACTAATTTTAAATATTGATATTAATTTTTTCATCTATAATTTTCGTTCATCATACTTTTGTCAAAAGAAATTTAAACAATTAATTAAAATTAGTTTTATTGATTATATTTCAAAATGGAAAAATAATTATCTTATTAAATTAATCTGCACATTGTGCATGTATAATGCTAGGATCCCCAAATAAATAAATTTCATCAACAATATCTATTCTCGCAATTTCTTCTAAAAAATTATTGAACTCTTAAAGAATTTGGAGAAATAGTAATCAGAAGTAGGCATAACAATCAATATGTTATTTATAATAAATTAAATAATCAAATATATAATTTAGTAAAAAAATATTATTTTAGAGTAATAATTAGAATTAGTCTTAACAGTGAACATATTTATTTATAATAAATTAATAATTATGGAGTTTTTTCAAATTTGTGACAAGTGTTTTCTTAGTTGTTTGATGAATGACATTTTAATGTTAAAAAATAAATAAATATATTATATATATTTAAAGTTGGAGAGTTTTTCCTAGATTTTGACAAGTGGCGTTTTAACGGATTAATATGTGGTGACTCTTCTAAATCTCTTATCTCTTTTTTTTTGTAATATAATATAAAAATTTCTAAAATCGATAATTAAATAAAAATATCAATATATCTATCAATATATAACAAAAATCAATACATACATTTTAATCAGAGAATATTATATAACAAAAAATTCTCAATTTTTGTTATATATATATATATATATATCGACTTTTTCAACATATTACTCTTTCTGAGAAAAAAGAATCAGATATAAAAATTAATGGTGATTTGATACTTTTGATCAAATTAAGATAATATTAGTTATATTGACTTAATTCAATACATATATATACATTCGTTTCATTAATATTATAATATATAAATTAAAATCTTTTATTTTGATGAATCTATATACTTCTCTAGGAAAAAATATATTTAATTCATCAAAGAATAAAGAATAGAATTTTAAAATAATTTTAAATATTTGATTGTCATAGTTTCTCTCCTAATTTTCTAATATTTTGATTTTTATTATTGAAGTACTAATTTTAAAAATATTTTTTTTAAAAAAATATTATTTATTAATTTAAATAAAAATATTATAATTTACTGTACGTATCACGCTTATTGTACTAGTGTGGGTTAATGGGTACGAACAGGGTCTAAAAAATTTAATGGATAATGTGCTAGTGTGCTACTTATGATACCAAATGATTCACCTTTCATGCTCTGTCAAATAAACATCTTTCTCTACTTGTTCCACCATTACATAATTGTAATGGATAAAACCAGTCCAAGTCCTTGTGTGTTCTTATCAATAAAAAAAAAAGGCTAATACTTCCTTATGTGTTCTTACCAATGAAAAGGTAATCCTTTCGTTAGTGTTAAATCAATTAAATCAAGGAATGCTAATGAAGTTTCTAAGCAACCATAAGGCGTCTAATCCTAAACTAAATGTCACTGTTGTTGTGGAAAGGCATGATTAAGATGTGGAAGTGCTTTCCACTCCACCCACCATGAAAAATATGGTGCAAAAATAAGGTAGGATTAGTTGTTTAATCCTATTTGTACACTCGGAGATAATGTAGGCTTACGTCACTCAAACGGACTACATTAAAGTTTGCAGCCACTATAATCTGCGATTTTTCCTTTTATTTTTTTTTTCAAAAGGATCGGTGATTGCTTCGCATTTTTTAGCTAAATTTGAGAATTGCATTCACTAGGACAACGAATTTAACACTCAATATGTATTGCATTTATCGCAGGGGTTCAAATCATTGTTTTTTTCACCCCCTTCAGGTAGTCTGGTGGTCAATAGGTGGTGACTCTAGTTTGCGAGATCGCAGGTTCGAGTGGAAGCGACGACAACTGTGGGTTGTCAATTGTGGCGGACCCGTGACACGTAATAGAGCTAGTTGCTCAGCCCTATGACTGTTTGCCTCAATGAGATGCTACGGTGATCTCACCGTGCACGGACTCAAGTCCGTTATCGGTGTTAGCTATGACTATTGAGAACATTTCGTAACGGGAAGATAATGTCCGCATGATAACACCCAACAGAGATATGCTACTACTGATCGCTCCCGACTCCTCTTTTTGCTACCCAAAAAATGTCTTTTTCTTTTTTTTTAAAAAAAATATGAGGATGAATTTGAATTCACTAGATATTGTTACCTTATTAGTATTGAGGTCAATTTTAGCGCTAAAAGGTCATGTATTCAATTCCTAGTAAGAGCAAATAAAAAAACTTATAAAGAAAACATTTCTGCTGACGGACTTAGGACTTATATATGGAAATTGTGATTAATTGTCAAGGCTAGGTTTAACCGTATCAAATTGAAAGAACATAGCGGAGACGGACCTAGGAAACATCGAAAGAAGATTTTCTCTTTTAGCAGCCTATAATGGTATGGTTAACAAACAGATAAATTAATCGATTGAAGGAAGAAAAAAATTGGTTGATTTAATAACGTACCTGAAAAATCGAGGACGAAGAGAATAGCTAGGACAAGAACGTGTGTTGCCTGTTGTAATGTGTGCTGAGAGTTTTTATTTTTATTTTTATCATTACTGACTTTTACCCTATGAGAATTATGGTAACAGTTCTAAAAACAGAGGGGAAAGATTACCCTCTTAAATAATTAAGGAATGATACCAAATACCAATTAAAAGGGGTTAATATTACTAGTGTAATCTTAACCCCTTATAATCCCATACCAAACATACCCTTACTCTTATAATATGATTCAACTTCACATCTATTTGAAAAATTTGTAATAGCTATTTTTAATCTATTTTGGCATGATTTTATTGACGAGTTACAGGAATGATCCCAATTCTGCGGCCATATTTAAGTCATTGGGTATATTTTCCTTAACCAAAGCGAACCTAAAGCACTCTTGGTTTAGTTTGGTCAATTAATTGAAAATTTTAACTTGAAATAGTCGAAAATCGAAAGAACATTCAAATTAATTTTTGATTGATTTGAGACGAGAAGGAATAATGTTGTTCCAAGTATCCCTTGAAACAAAAATCTCTTTGAGCATGAAAAACTTAGCAAGCTCTTATTCGTGATATTTGTGAGCTTCCTACGAAATTTCACAACATTAAGCTCACTCACATCTTAACTGATACATTTATTCCGTTGCCTTCCAGTGAGGCTAGTCCAACTAGGTTGATTGAGAATAGGGGCGGACAATTTCAAAATTAGTCTAATTGAGTTGGAGGTGCGTGGATTTAGACTTTTTTTTAAAAAAAATTGATTAATTTGGCTGGTTTTGGCTTTCTATCCGATTTCTAGTTGAGAATATATTTTGTTCCCTTATCCGATATCTAGTCGACTGATATATATTATCGAATCACTCGACTACCGCCAAAATCATCTAATGTACTGTATATGCCTTTTGTTCTTGGGTTATTAACAGACAAACAAAAAAGAGAACTAGTTCCTCTTATTACAATCTTTTATACGAATTCATTCAATATATTGATTAAATTATTGTATATTATAGAAACTTAAATTTCACAAAAAGTAATTGATAAAAAATGTATATCAATAAATAAAATAAATTAAAAAGAAAACAAAAAGAAAAACATACATAAAAGAAGTAATGAGAATATATCAAAAGTTTAGGTAAAGATTGGATAATTGTGAGTTGGTCCAAGTTTTTTTGAGATTGAATTTAGATTTATTGTTGACTTTTTTATATTATTTAAATTAAATTAATTAAATTATATAAAATAAAAAATTAAATATTATAAATATTTGTTAATAATTATTTTTGAAAATAGTTCATTTCAATTTCTATAAATGATAAAAATGAAATATATATATAAAAAAGATAGGGTAATGAAAATTTGATTAATAAGAGTGTCTTGTTAATCAGATTATACGGGTAAAGAGTAATTTTATTTCCTAGTAGGATAGAAATGCTAACTACAGACGATGAGAATCGGATGTGAACCAAACGCTCAGTTTCTTTCAAGCCTTGATCTGGTCATCTTTCTTTTCACCATCGCATACCAAAGAAGACGGATTTTGTTGTTGTACCTTGTTTGGATCTTCATCGGCTCCCTTGCCCCACAAAAGCATGTATAGCCCAACAATAGCAATGCCTCCTCCTAGAAGACTGAAAAATGAAAAAAAAAGAGTTAAATTTACGATAATTTTGATTATTAATGGTTTGTAGTTTATTGATACTGAGATGACTCAACTCTAAAGATTCGTGAATTCGATTTCTTGTAAAAGTAAATAAAATAACTTATAAAAAAACTAATGTAAATAATCCTTAGAAAACTAATTACCAGCTCGATCTCAATTCTTCACCAAACAAAGAATAAGCCAAAATTGCCGTCAGGACAGTTGAAAGGGGACTAAACATAACTGCAAAAACTGGCCCTTTATGTTTTGTGCACCACAAATTGAAATATATGGTCAAAGCACTGCATAGAATTGCCTGCCAATCACCATCAACCATTAAAAAAATAAATATTTGTGACATATGACGATATTTTAAAGAATAAATATTTTTTTATGGTAAAATTTAGCTTATTTTTACTTATTAAGCCTTTTATTAATATTAACTAAAAAACAGATTATATTTAGCAGAAAAAATATTTTGTTTATCGCCATATTTACCCAACCAAGTTTGATGTTTCTTTCTGTTAATAGTTGAATTAGATGCGAAAGCTAGAGATTATATGTACTTACAGCATAGATAACGGCGAAGAACTCAATGAAAAAGTTGAGTCTCCAGGCAGCGGGTTTATGTTGAAAGAAGGCCGTGAAAATGGCGGATTGTGCTCCCCCAAGAAAATTCACTAATGCTGCTAGTGATATTTGTGCTGGATATTTTTTCATTGTATATGTCTGCAACAACAATTTGCATCTTCCCAGTTTAACATTTAACTAACTAGATATTTAGCCTCGAGATTGTAAGCGAATGTGGTTATAATCCTGTTGTTGGCTTCAATTGAGGCAAACAATCGAGACACAAACCATATTCTCTTACAATGGTGATATAATACTGAAACACTACATAATTGTTGGAAGTTAGCGAAAGTGGGAAGAATCCCACACAGTTTAGTTGAAAGAAAGAAAGAATGCATATAAATTAGAATGGAAAAATCCAAATGCCAAAATCATGGAATTTTTGGATTAATTATAATATATATACACATTATATTTAGAATTGAAATTACCTGCAAAATAAACCACATGGACCAACATATGCAACTTCCTGTCATAAGAATGGAGCCTTTGACCCAGTTTTTCTGGATAGGGTCACTTCTAACATGGAATGGAGCACTACGCGAGCCATGAAGCACAGGTCCATTGTACAAACTGATGATTAAAGCTCCTGCCACAGATATTATGGTTCCCACGACTTTGGCTATACCACGAGCTTTCCTTATATTAACCACCTCCATCCTTAATCAAGCAGTAAACAATACAATTCTAAGTAAAGATGCTGATTATTATGATTCTTTTTTGGTAATTCAATTTCTGAATTAAGTAATGTCCTTACCTGAGTATGAGTGCGATTATGAAGGTTATGGCAGGAATAGTGTTGAGCATTGATGAGGCGAAGGTGCTAGAGGTGTACTTCAAGCTTACAAAGTACATGTTGAGGGTCAAGCTTACCCTGGTTTTCATTTGTGGAAACAATAGTTATTAGGCTGCAAATTGATATTAATGATAAATAATCAACGAATTCACATTTTTTAATATAAAGTTTTGGTCGATTTTTGAACAGGAGCCATGCACTACCCGATGAAAGCAAGCGCAAATATCTCTATGAACAAAGCAAACGTCATTTTCGGCCTCGCTTTCCTACATTAAAAAAATAAATTAATATGCAGAAAAAATAAACAATTAATTCACATTAGAGAAGCTAATCACTTAAAAACTTATAAAAAAAATAGAATTAAACTGCCTGTTACTTACCTCTCCAGAAAATATGCGAAGGGAAACATAGCTAAACCACCTAGGAGATACTGATACGAAACACAGACTTGAGGGTTTAAGCCATGATTGTAGGCAATTTCTAAAATGAAGAAGAGAAATGAGTAGAATATTTGCACTGAAATCACAAGAACGTAGGGGACATATTTTGTTTGAAAATTTGTCATCACTTCATTCTCATAATTAGCCATTTCTACACTATAATTTGATCAATTACAAGAACCATGCCTGTTTATACTAGTGCCAATGAACTATATATAGATATATTCTCGTCAATGTTAATGGAAGAGCTGTTTGCTAATTAAGCTTATAAAATTTTCGGAATCATATTCTTAAGTTCGCCATTTGAAAAAGACTATTAATTAGGGAAAAGAAAAAGTAAAATGTTCTTATTTAATTAATGATAATAAAGTGTGAACATCTCCAATGGTTCTCTTTATTATAAAATACAATTTTAGTATAAATAAAGAGTATATTTAATTTTATAGAGTGAAAAAAGTTGTTCTCTAATTCAACTCTTTAAAATTTAATAGTTATTTTGTTAGTTCCCATAAAAGATCATTTTTTAATTAATTTACATCTCTTTTTTTTTGTATTTTTCATTTTATTTTATTATATTTTCGACCAATAGAACTAAACTATCATTAATATCATATAATATAATGAGTATTGTTAATGTTGAAGTAATTTTCTTGGTCAAAGATTGACGCCATGATGATAGCTAATGAAGCAAAGTCGAAATAGGACGGATTGATGGAATGAAGAGGCAAAACGGAGCTTAAGGGAGACACGGCCTTGGCCACAGCTGTGTCCCATGTCATTGTTGTTCGTGTCTTGCCGAAGGTCTATGCACAGTTGCGTATTCTATTCGTCTATTGGCTGTCGCGTTCGTGTCTTAAGTCTCGTACCTGTCTCTTGGTTCTGGGAACGTTTAAGATGTGTTTTGGGATTTTGGGTGGTCTATTTTGGCTAAGGTTTCATTGTAAACTATAAATAGATGACTTAGGAACAATCTTGAATGCCTTTGGATGGCCGGAAAGCTTTTGAACGCCTTTGTAAGCATGTATGCTTGTTTTTAACTCTGAATAGTAGAATTACTTGTGCTCTGCCTGTGGACGTAGATCGAATTGATCGAACAACATAAATCTTGTGTGATTGATCTTTGTTATTCTGCATTCTTCTATCATCGATTTTTCCTGACAAGTGGTATCAGAGCCATAGGCATTTATTCAGAAACTCCTGGGTTCGTTCTACAGAAAGAAGATATCTTCGTACAAATTCGATATTGAGAAATTCAATGGGTCGAATGATTTTATGCTATGGAAGTTGAAGATGAAGGCGATTCTAGTTCAGCAGAAGTGTGAGGAGGCGATTGAAGGTGAAGAGATATTACTGGTAGAACTGACAGCGGCGCAAAAAGCGAAGGCTTTGAAGAGAGTGCATAGTGCAATTCTAATTAGTCTGACGGATGAAGTCTTAAAGGAGGTGACTGATGAAACTACTGCAGCAGCCTTATGGAAGAAGCTGGAGAGTAGGTATCAGAAGAGGTCCATATTGAACAAGTTTTATCAGAAAAGGCGGTTGCATATCTTGAAGATGTCAGAAAGCATGCAGGTGAAAGAACATCTTGATAAATTTAATAGGATTTTATTAGATTTGAGAGGTGTTGTGTTGGCATTAATGATGAGAATCAAGCTATGTTTTTGTTATATTCTTTGCCTGAATCATATGAGAATTTTGTTGATACTATCATGTATGGTAGAGATGGAATTTATGTTAAGGATGTTAAGGATGCTTTGTTGTCTAAAGAACTAAAGAGGTTAACTTCTAGTTTGGGTGGAGACAGAGTGGAGTTCGGATCAACCGTGAGTAGAGGCAATAGAATGAGAAAGAATCATGGTTTGAGGTGTTATCACTATAAGAAAATTGGGCAAGTGAAAAGGAATTTTCCTCATAGGGGAAACGATGAGAAATCAAGGGCAATAGTAGTTCAGAATAATTCTGAGGGATTTCAGAATAATTCTGATGAGGGAGAAAATAGTGAAATGTTGACAGTTACTGCATGATCTAAAGATAGTTGGGTTATTGACACTGGTGTAGCTTATCACATGACTTTTTCCAAGAAACTGTTTGATTCTTTTAAGGAATGGAAAAATAGTGTGAAATTGGGAGATGATGAGAAGCTGAGTATTGAGGGTAGTGGATCTTTGAAGATCAGGATGCATGACGGGATGATCAGAAAACTTAATGCTTGGGTTACGAAGAAACTTGGTTTCTGTTGGTGCTTTGGCGAAGCAAGACTATGGTTCCTCGGGAAGAGGTGAAGAGATTCAGGTGTGCAAGGAATCTTCGGTTGTGATGAATGGTAGATTGCGGAATTTCATTTATACATTGATTGGCATCTCAGTATTTGCTAATGGATTAAGGACTGTTGTGAGTTCTGCGGGAAAACGGTGGAGTTTATGATTGAGACTTCGGAACATGCAAATATCAATCAGGTTGATTCACGAGGGCTAACAACATGTGAACCAAGACATGATAATTGTGTTGGTGATTTTCAAAAGCAGTCACTGGAAGACACAGGAAATATGCAGAGTGTTATGTTGTTAGGAGTGGATGGAAAGCTAGCTAGTGGTGGAAAGTCCGGGTTTGACTTGGTTCGTTATTGCAGGACTTGAGGCCCTTCAGGGATGTGGAAGATTAGTAATTGGGATTTAGAGTTGTACGAGAAAGAAAATTGACTTCAAGATGTAGAATTGTTAATATTGAAGTGATTTTCTTAGTCAAAGATTGAAGCCATGATGATAGTTGATGAAGCAAAGTCGAAATAGGACGGATTGGTGGAATGAAGAGGCAAAACAGAGCTTAACAAAGGAGACACAGCCTTGGCCACGGTCGTGTCCCTTGCCATTGTTGTCCGCGTCTTGCCAGAGGTCGACACACGGTTGGGTATTTTGTCCGTGTCTTGGCTACCGCGTCCGTGTCTTAAGTCTCATGCCCGTGTCTTGATTATGGAATGTTTAAGACGTGTTTTGGGGTTTTGGGTGATCTATTTTGGCTAAGGTTTCATTGTAAATTATAAATAGATGGCTTAGGAACAATCTTGGATGCCTTTGGATGACCGAGAAGCTTTTGAATGTTGTTGTAAGCATGTATGCTTGTTTTTGATTCTGAATAGTAAAATTACTTGTGCTGTGCCCGTGGACGTAGATCAAATTGATCAAACCACGTAAATCTTGTGTTCTTGTGTGATTGTTCTTTGTTATTTCACATTCTTCTATCGCCGATTTTTCCTGATAAATATGTATGACTCTCTATAATTAGCTAGTGAAATACTCTTTATTTTATTTTTAAAGATAAAGAGTGTGATAAAAAGAGCATTGAAATTGTAATTTGGATAAAAACTCCTTAGTATAGATTAAAAAAATATAAAAAAACATTAGAAATAAAATAATATTTACTCCAACTAAAGCATGTAAAATAATAGTAATTGGAGTCAAATTATCGGTCAAATATAAAATAGTTTGACATATGCATTTTGTTAGAAAAATGCATGTTGCAATATATATTTTTTGAAGAGTTCATGTTGCAATATTTGAATATTTGTTATGATAGTTTTAGAATATCTTAATATTTTTTTATTAACTTTCGAATGGAAGATGAATTTTACACCACTCATGTCCATGAAAAGTTCCATATCTCTCACCTTTTTTTATATAGGTTTATATCTCTCTTTTCGAAGGAAATCCATATCTCCAAATTTTGATTCTCGCCTTTCGATATGAAAAATCAATTCTCAATTGATATTGCTCATATTAAATTAAATTTCCTACGTACAAAATGACTCACTGAAACTCTTTTACATATATTGGGCTTAAACTTACTTCTACCATAAAAAGTAGTCCGAATAATACAAAATTTCATGAGTCTCCTTGCAAGTTTTTCTACTCAGACTAGATAAGAGTTTTAAACAACTCTTTACTGCTCAAGGCCACATGTCATCAAAAGCTTCTTCAATAACTTCATCCTTCCATCTGCAAGATAACTTTGCATTGTACTCGTCCTTGTCCTTCGAGGAGATTTCAGAGAGAGCTCCATCATGCATAGACCAAGTGAAGAAAATAATAAACAGATCTGATATCACATTTTTATTCAAAATTTTATATGCATTTCACATCACCTACAATTTTTTAATGTAACTCTTTTTATTCGTACTTGTACACCCAGCAGCCTGATTATGTGATATTGATGTTGAATATATTAGTATCAATAACCAATTTGTTAATTACTTTTCAAAAAGGCAAAAATTTATAAAGATTTTTTTTAAATAAAAGATTATCGTTTTGTCACAACTGGTATATATGCCTTCAACCAGTAGTCTATAGCATTTATATGATACGTGCGCATCAGCACTATTTATTCAACATAAGATTTTGAAGGACAAAAGAAGATGATCATCCGATTCGTTTTAGAGACACAATTCATCCTACTCTTTGATTCCCACTATAGCAGCAATTGGGAAATTAATTTTTTATCATGATTAAGGTGCACTGTATAACCAACCAGAACCACAAACACAGTGGTGCCAACATACAGCATAACCAACCAGAACCACAAATTACTTATCGAAAAAAAATTACAAGTTGATGAAAACTAAAGAATATAAAAAAGTTGACATTATTTTAATATGTTAAGTATTTTTATCATATATTTGTAGTCTAATGGTATTAAAATCATTTCAAGTGCTAAAAATCCAGGATCTCATTAAGTCATAATGTAATAAATAGTTTAATAGCTTTACACGTGCATTTTTAATCAACAAATATTTTTTTTATCAAGAACAAATAAATAGTTTAAGCTAGTTCATCTCATTTAAAATAACTGCCAAAAAAAATTAGTCACAACAAAAGAAAACGAAATGAAAAAAAAAAAAAGAATACATAGAAGAATCAACACCAGCCTTGAGGCCATCTATTCTTAGAATCCCATCTAGGAAACCATCCTTTTTTCTTCTTAGAATCGGAACCCAACACAATACTCTTCTCCCTATCTGGAAACAATAACTTGGGCAACACTCTTCTTCGGGCCGGCGTAAGTGGGGGGAGTTCATATGTTGGTGCAAAACTCTCCGGCAATTGTGTGACGATAAATTCCCGATCATCGGCCGGAAAGATCTCATCGGAGTTCAGATGCTGTTTAGCCTCAAGTACGTCTGATCAAGAGATTCTTTGGGGATGTTTCTGGCCAATAAAGGTGAAGCGCCACCCCAGTTGCTAGTCCCTAAAGAAGGATGTTGTGGAGTTCTGAAGTCCAAGTATGCTCTTTGCCTCATAACTTAAAGTTCTCACTAAGAAAGTTACCATGTCTGGTGGATATTAATCGGAGACAATTTCTAAGTCTGCATTGGAATCGTCTTCAAAAAATTTAAATATATTCGATGCTGCAGAGTGACATTTTAAAAAAAATGACCAAATAATTGATATTCTTGTTCATGACGGCTAGCCGAAAGGAAATTTATTCGTTCGCACACTATTGTGTTTTTTATTATTTGTCTACATTTTTTCAATTGGAGAAGGGAACATATACAAGTCTGCTGTGGAAGATGGTCAGACAATGAGACAGTTATCCGAACTTCGTTTCTTTAATTTTCATTAAGAATTTCCCCTTTTTTCCTCTTGGCCGGGCCAATAGAATAGAGCTGCATACAACCAATCATCATCATCATTAATTTCCGCTAGATTTTTGAACTTATGAGCGTATTATTATTTTTTTGTGTGAGCGTTTTTTGATCGTGATGTATGTGAAATACATGAAAATGTTATGTGACATAGTTACCATTAATAACTGGACCAGCACCAACTTGTATGTAACGTCACAAAATTATTTCGCGATTCAAAATTATGTTCATCCACTGAAACTTATCACAGAGGTATTCTTTAATTTTGGAAATTGTCTTCTTGTTGCTTACATTATTTGATCTTTTTTCTCTCTTGTAAATACGGGTATATATACATACTTATATACATCAATATTCATAAACATACTCCTTCCAAGGAAAAAAAAAAGGTCGATCTTCTCTTTCCTTAACCTGCCGTACATAACTAATATATCATCAAAAAATTTGCCAAAACGCATGGTTTGAGCAAACTTAAGGATTCATTTGGCAACAGGCTCGTAAAAATTCACCAAATCATAATAAATATTAAATTATAAGTTCTTAGCATCAAGGTTTGAAGGAATTGTATACCAGTTAAATTAATAAATAATATAATTAGTAGGTTCGAGTTACCTACCTCGTTTCCAGTGGAAGACCAGCCAGACCTGTAGCGGACAGTAATGCCAGGATCAAGTTTTAATGTTGGTCTCACAAGCAAACCACGGTCGAGACATTGACAGGAGTGCTCGACTCTTTCACAGTCTAAATGCCATGCGAATCTGATTAACTTAGGAACAAAAAGCTCACTTTACTCTTTTTCTTTTAATGAAGAACCTGAAAATGAGAAAGGGATAGAAATGTGAAAATGGAGGGATAGGAAGAAAATGAATGACCTCTCATTTTTCTCTTCACGTGTGTGTATGTATATATATATATATATATACTTGGGCCCATAGGCCCAATCCGTTCTCAACTCAATCAGGCTTGTCACTTGGTCTCGGTTTACGGTATCGATTCACACCTTGACCGACTGAGTTTAGTTCACCTGTCATGGGCATACCGCTTTTTCCAACATCTCTCACTCACACATGATGGTATAGTACATCATCATGTAACATGGTTAGCACTCATCTAACCATGCTCGATGCTTCCGTCATATAGGAAAATAGACCGCGCGACCAGCATATGATGAGATCGTATTTACTATACACCTGTTAGGGTTATATAACAACTCTTAATTCAATCATGCTAGAAGGCATCTCTCGCAGAACAGCTCCATTTTGCCAAAGTGCATGCAACAATAGCATAAGTTGTGGGAACGTATGCACTTCTCCTAGTTCATAACTACACAATCGATGCTTTCGAACTTCTCAATCTCACAAAAGCTTTACTCATAGTTCACACATCATGTGACACGCTACATGAGAGTCGACTAACCAAACTTATGAGATTGGTGTGAATGCGTCTAAAAACGAACTTCCCCTCTACACTAGACAACCAACATAGCCAAATTACTTACCCAGCTAGTCATGCTTGATTGAATCAATCATGACATTTAGCGACAAGCTAAGGTAGCCAAAATCAACTACATGTTTTGAATGTGTTAAGGATTCTAAGGGTAGGTAGTACCGAGAACCACATGTTCACGGTATGGTCTCATACTAGGAAAGTGAGATCATTTTTCAATCTTTTCCATCCTTATGGTCGTGTATATAGCACATATGATATGATCATGTGTTGTTGTGCTCTTTCCATCCCTTGGAGGAGCGTATGTTTATATAATATTATTAACACCACACATAAACTCTGGCTACGATATATTTTGACATCTACCTTTAATCCACACTTAACATGATTACTTCTGGATTTAAAATAGAATACGCTTAAGTCTCTCAATTTTAGCATCTGATCAATTAATGATAGCATATGAGTTTATCCTATGGCGTATGACTCTATTCATACGAATTTTTCTTGACCTTTTTACAATGAAACCACTGTAAAATGCAAGACATCCTCTTGATTATGAATGAACTCTCTTCTGCATTCAAAACCAGCCTCATCTCAATTCTTCCCCCAACAAACTGGGAAACTAAGGTAAATACCTATGTGAGTGGGTTGCTTCTCTGTCCAACATGCTTTCACACTCAACTCTACAACAAATGTCAACTCTCAACATTTGCACTTATGTATTGCCTACAATGATCTTATTAAAGATCATGTTTTAAGGGATTACATATTTCATATACCATGTGGGTCTTAAGGAACTTATTCCTTATAGGCTTTTACTAACAGATCTTACAATCACGTCTCACATGGACTTACATTTCCAAGTTCACTTGTGAATGTCAACCAAGTCTCTTACAATATGATACTTGATCTCGATTTTCTTGGACTTTTATTAGATCTTCTTGATCCTTAAGCAATCGAGGTCGACTGTCACAGAGGACTGTCAAAGGTTCTTTAGGCGGCTAGTGCTAAGTGGATCTTTCCATTGTATAGCTAACCTTCCTATTGCACTATAGCTTATGAAGTTATGGTCTCAACTGCTCTTGTTGTGCACTTATATATGTTCCTCGCTATTATATAGGATGACATTTCTGTCAAATAAGAACACATAACCAGATATGGACTTCCCTGTAGTCCACATCATTACGTGGAATCACGACTGTGTCACAATTTATCGCAAGCCCTTATGATAACATAGTGTCTTGCAGTGCCTCTAAAGCATCCAAGTATCTTGCTCACTGCTTTCCAACAACATCCTTATTTGTTGGATCGATATTTGCTAGATAACCTGACTGCATAACAACATCTAGGCATTGTACACACCTAGGCATAAATTGTGTACCATAAGACATAGTCTTTTACACAACACATGTACTCTATATTATAAAAGACATTCACATAACATTCAGATAAAAGAACATACTTGTTCTTCCTTTCACATAGATTTATGGACTCATTCACTTACTAAGAGACTTGCTATTGGTTGCAAGGCCTTTATAGATTATGCATTTTTGCATTTTGAAGCATTCAAGTACTTTGTTGATACATTCCTCTTAGAGAGGAACAACAATCCAATCGAATAATGTCACGACCTGATATAAGCATGCAAATGTCCTTAAGCAACATCTAACAACTGATGGGCTTCTAACCACTAAGCCCAAAAGTTCAATTTTGGTTTACTTAAGTAACTAGGTCTTTATGCTTATAAACTATTCAATCCATATACACTTATATGATGTGGGAGCTTTGGTGGGATGTTACAATTCCCACCCCTTTAGGTTAGTGACGTCTTGGTCGCCAAGCCTTCCAATTATGATACCGATAATCTCTTCCATGTTTTGTCAGTGTGGGATTTACCTATACTCAACCTGCTATGTGAGATTTGCCTTGATTCAGGGAGACCTCTTGACTCCTGAGGTTTACCCCATCATCGCCATCAGTTGAGGTTTGTCCCACCATCGTTCAAGTTTGCACGCGGGGTGACTCTGATACCATAACTGTCACGACCTAGTATTAGTACACAACTGTCCTTAAGCAACATCCAACAACTAATAGGCTTCTAACCACTAAGCCCAAAAGTTAAAGCTTGGTTACTTAAGTAGCTAGGTCCTTATACTTACAAACCCTTCCATCCATATATACTTATATGATGTGAGAGCTTTGCTGGGATGTTACAAACGATCTCTTGGAGTTTGACTCTAAGGTCAACCCATATTAGTAATCTCAAAGTTGGATCTCGACCAATCTTTGGGATCATTCAGGTATCCTAGACCATTCCTAGCTAAAAGTGTTTTGTCCACACAAGGTAAGAATAATCACAACATACTTGAATATACCATCCTTCTCGAAAAATGTCTAAGATCATAACTTAAATGATGAAACCATTAGGTTAAACCATATCGGTTTCTACTCCAAATTCTCTAATGAGAAAATGAGTCTCTACATCTACCTAATGTAGGTTGAGTTATAGACTAGCTCAAATGCTAAAGTCTATTCGATGATAGTAAATATTTCAATAAGATGGACTTTCCAATCTCGGTGAGTAATTTTCCTTTAAACTATTATTGATGTCTTACTCGATTTATTGCTCATGTATTCACTTATCTCCAATGGGTGTTCACCCTTTAGGTAAATTAACCAGTCCTTAAACATGGTTCAATCTTAAATGTCATTCGCACTTCTATTGCTTAATCCATATAAATTTTCAATGGGATGAGTAAACCACTAGCACATTCGCAGGGTCATCCTTGACTTATGGGGTTACTAAAAGAATCATGATCGGTTCATTTATCAAAAAAGTGTCATCATGAGACTTTTATCAAAAGAATCACGATCGATTCATTTATTGAAAAAATATCGTCGTGAGACTTTATCTCTTTTAGTTTTATGCAATTTCAAAATTCTCTCATTGGGTTTAAGTTTGCAACTCCAACTAGAAAATATGAATAAAATGCTCCCAATGGGTTTAAGATCCATATAGGAACTCCTATTAGGATCAATTTTCCTACACCCACTGGAAAATAGGAATTTTGTTTCCACTAAAGTCAGAATCAAGAACATCCGCACACACTTGAGGTAGATGAGATAAAATTTGAATTGTTACATGACCTAGTCAATGCATCCCTCTTAGAGAAAACATGACAATCACTTGGATTGATGAATCAAACTCTTAAGATTTTAAAACCTTGAATTGTTCTAAGACTTTTCGATGCATCTCTTTCGAAGAAAGAGATAATAATCATTTAGTTTAGATCGATCCCTTGAGATTTTAAAATCCAATGATGTAATTAACAAACTTTCTTCCTCATCCCTCGTTCTCCTCAAGAATTCTCCCACTTGGATGGAGTGATCCTGAGGGTGTTAGTTCTTGAGTCTCAAAAAAGTGAAATCATTACCACTTTATCCCAGTTAAGAAATATATTCCCTATATATGTGACTTCTTATAACTCGTTACTATGCCAATTTCTCATTATCCCATGACCAATATGTCATTTTGACACTGTAAGGTATCTAAAAACTTATGTTTCTTGGTCGTTATTAACCAATATATCGTGGATATTGGTAATACATCTCTTGGGTTTAAGTGGTTTTGGTCATACGCTCGACCAATCCACAACTCATGTGGAATAACACTTCAAAGTAGCTTCAAGCCTCATTAAAAATCGTTTTGAAAATAGTTCAAAAACATCTCATGAAGATATAAGTGTATGTACGTTTACATAAGTGTATGTACGTATACACACTATATACATAATAATAGTTTTTTTGAAAAATCATTTCAAAATCCTTTGTAAAAAGGTAGACAACAGGCAGTCGTATATATTAGTTAAATAATTATCTCGGATAAATTATTTAGTTTTCAAATTATGAAATAGCCAAAATATTTCCTCTTAAAATATTTTACAAAACTCTTCCTTATTTTCCAAAACATTTACAGAATAATACTTTCCCGAAATATTTTCAGAGAGATTCCAAAATATTTTCAGAGAATTTCCAAAGCACTTTCAGTGAATTTCCAAAACACTTTCAGAGAGAAGTACCAAAAGTTTAGTGGGACCAAATCAGATATGTAGAGCCAACCAGACTCGATAATAGCCATTTAGGCAAGGATAAGCCACAAAAGCACAAAGTATAGCCACTCAGGCAGATGATACAACATTGGTGTATCAAAGCTATGACACCCCGTAGCTGGGTGTTCCAAAACAAAATGTTTGCCAAAAACATTTTGAAATACATATTCAAAATATTCAAATAAATATCATATAGAACCGAAGGATTATTCACAGAAACTATACCAAACTTTCAGACGCAAATATTTATTCCAAAAATATTTCAAAGTACTGAACATAATATTTATTACCAAAATTATAATAAATATTAAAACATAATATTTATTTTCATAAATAATCCAAATTTCTAGAGGAAATTACATTTGCACAATAGTGGTTTTCATACATATCAAATTTTAGGATTTTCTATCCTTTAATTATTCCAATTTACATACCACGTCCAGACAAGTCAAAAACATATAATTTTAGGAGACACAACCTATGTGTCTGAAGCTGTCATCAACTCACCTGGACACCGAGAAGATAGTCCAATCGCTGGCCACCAAGGAATAATAGATCACCTCGGAAGAGCTGAATACAAACTTTATTACAACAAAGTCGAATATTGTACTGTGACAATACAGAATATGCATGCAATGCAGATGTTCGCCCCAACCCACTACGGATGAAAATTCCCAATAAGAATGAATATCCAACACTCTCGCCTAAAAAATCAAACATCTCACAAAATTACAGTTTGGTCCCCGACCTCTATAAAATTATGTTTTAGTCCCCGATATTTGAAAAGTTACAAAAGGGTCCTTAAAGTATTATCAATTCACCTTCTAATCCTTTAAGTAGACAGAATCTTCAAATTAGTCCCTTAACTCTTAGAAATGGCAAAACAGACCCCAAGTATACAAAGTAGGAAAATTACACTTTTTAGTCCCTCAGAACTATGGATAACTCGATTTAGCCAAGTGGTAACTCGATTTATACACATGATGGTCTACTCGAGTTAGCCAAAGTGTTAACTCAAGTTATACACCTTCCCAGAATTCTCAGAATTCGTTCAACTCTGATTTAACCTGTCATGACCCGTTACCGGACTATGACCGGCGCACAAAGCGAACTGTTTGAGGGAGTTTGACTCATTTCGCACAAGTCTCGGAGAACAGAAATATATTACTATCCAAATCGTTTATTAAATACTTTAATAAACATAAAAGACAAAATATTCATTTTATAATTTAAAATGAAATATATTTATATATAACAAAAATAAATATAATAATATTTTTAAATAAACACGGTTATCAAAATACTTGATACAACCATAACCCACATATACCCAATGTAGAGCTCTAATAAAAAACAAAAGGGAGCTCGAACCAAAAGGGCACTCACTATCAAGTGGAACCCTCACTAGGAACAGGATGTTGAATGCCAAAAGAGAACCTGAGATATAAGATAAAAAGAAAACTGACAAGAAATAGAAAAGAAGGGGTAAGAATCCTTAATGAGAAAACAACACTCTAGATCGGCTCCAGACATCACAAAAACCGTTTTCAAAACCTTTCAAAATACCATATGCAAATAAAAGTGTATGTACATATACACGCTAATACAAAATAATAGTTTCGAAATTCATTTTCGAAATTGTTTCCAAACAAAGCAAACAGCAGGCAGGCACGCAGACATATATATATATATAAGAAACGGATATGGATATGGGACCAGAAATAAAGATATATAAATAATAGGTGTGGACTCCGCCACTAATCAGAAACAGAGTACATGCGTCTGGCCGGACACACGGCTGCCAAAATACCCTGGTAACTAGGCCTTGATTGCGCATTGGTACCAAAGGCTACATTTACCTACGTAGCACATATGCCTCGTATCTAAGTATGTATGTATATATATATATATATATATATATATATATATATATATATATATATATATCAAACACTCACGCAAAGTAGAAATCATTTTTACAGAAAATATTTATAAACCTTATATACAAATATTAAATATTAGAAACAAAAACAAAATATTAATAATCACGTAAGTTGGATTATTAATTAGTCAAACCATTAATTATCCCAATTTCAGAAATAAGCCAGGCATAGCAGAAATATAGAATTTTAGAAGACATAGCATATGTGTCTGAAGCTATTATTTCACTCACCTAGTGTCCAATGCTGACAATCCAGTCAAGCACCATTAGCAGGTGACTGATCGTGCTGACAGAAACAGAAAGTTGAAATAGATACAGACAGAGCAATTATCAATGATGTGATGTTGGTACCGTGGCAGTACCAGATGTATGCTAAATAGTCCTTTATTAAATAGTCCTTCAAGGATTCAGAATTCTGAAAGTAGTCCTTAAACTCTCATAAATTACAAATCAGTCCTAATATGCAACATATCATACTTAGTCCTCTAATTATTCAGAATTTACAAATCTGTTTCTCTACTTTTGAAATTTACCAATCTGACCTAACTTTCCAAAATATCAAATCTAACTCAAAGTTTCCAGAATTTTACAAAAATAGCTTTATGCAAAGTTCTTTTATCAAAAATAATGTAATCATGTTTCAAGTCCACAAAGGCCACACTTCCATCATCACATATACACATGAAAACCTCCAAATGAACCAACATATAGCCCAAAGGCCTAATCTTTTCTAAGCAAAACCGTGGCTCCATCATACCCTTTTACAAAATCCATCCAAACACCATAAACATGCAACCCTCTATGCCAAAATACATCCCAAACATCAACCAAACCATCCAAGCACCCAAATCCATCCTTAAACCTTCAAAATTTATACCTAAGATCACATCCTATATCACATCATCATCATATTACACAAATCAGTACCTAATCATCAATATCATCTTCATACACAATTATAAATCTATGCATACAACATAACATCACTTTAATGGCTTCATGTCTTACTTAGATTCACAAATTACCTTGCCAAATCTACCCAAAATCATCTAGATCAGTAGCCAACACTTCAACTTCGTTCAACCTCATCATCACATTTAACATGCAAAACCACATTCCTCGCATGAATGCATAAACTAGAACATTGTCTTGCATACATGACCTAAATCTATTCTCTACATGATTTTCCTTCAAAATCAGTAGGTAAAGGTGTATAACAACAAGGTTTTCAGACAAATGCATGTTCAATCAATCATGCATGTGTGTTCTATATGGGTACATGGCATAAAAGAGCGTGAAAATGAACAAGGATGATGATCTTACCTTTCAAACTTGAAGGATTTAGAAGGAGAGCAAACAAGAGAGGAGAGGTTTGAGAGAGAGCTTTGAAGTGTTTGGGTTTGTTTGAAGTGTAAAATGACCTAATAAAGGGTGGGGAAGGGGTATAAATTGTAATATCCCATATATTTTTTATAATTATTTTTGGATAATTATATTTGGAGTAATTATTTTGAATAATTATTGGTGGATAATTATTTTTAGAATAATTATTTTTGGATAATTATTATAAATAAATTTGGGAAAAAATTTGAATTTTTATTTTTGGTGATTTGAAAGTGATTTATTAATTGAAAATTTTTTGGAAATTGAAAAAGAAAATCTGGAAAAAAAAAGACAAAGAAAAGAGGGATGATTTTCGGTTGGGTTAGTTATTGGTTTGGTCCATTGGTTTAACCGGTTGGGTTGATTCATACTAAATTGACTTGGTTTATTTTTGTGAAATAGTTTGGGTTTTGAAGATGGATGCAAAATTCATTAGTGGGTTGATTGGGTTATTTTTATGGATTGGTTTGGTTAAGTTTGATTTTGAATTGGTTCGGTTTTGACTGTCGGGTTGGTTAGCTGGTTCGGTTCGACTGGTTCGGTTTGGCTGCTGCTTCTTCTTTTTAAACCCAGACCGCTACAGTACCTCACCCTCCCCTGTTTTTCTCCTCTTCGGTTTTT
>CAODLS012086329.1:0-10054 GCA_948243855.1 Flueggea neowawraea
ACTAGGGTTGGCAAAAATCCTTCCTTGTTCAAGAAGAATTCGACCACACCAATTTAGGAGAGAGTGTGTGCCGAACTCCTTCTTAAATTGGTGCCAAAATCCCTTTCCTTGTCATACAATGATTCAACCTTTCATTCTCAAGGAAGAGAGGCCGAATTTCCTTTTATGTTCAAGCAAGAATTCAACCCCTTTTGTTTAGGAGAGATATGGCCGAATTTCCTCCTAGTCAAACTAAGGTTTGCCTCTTCTTTTCACACAAGAATAAAAACTCCAAAAAAATAGGATTGCTAACCGAATTTATTCTAGGGTTTTACTATGTCATTTGGCTTTTAAAAGCCCATCACATTAATAGATTATATCTTATATCATAAATAAGATATAAATTATAAAAACCTGAATTATTAATAATTAATCAAATTAATTATCTTAATAATTCATTTACCAAACGAGAGAACATTTGTAATCCAATCCAATTCGTTTTAATGTGTGACCCAATAGGCCCACTCAAAATTGGCAATGGGCTTCGTCCCAAACACTCGGGCCCAAAATTCATAAGCGGTATCTAGTAATACATTATGGAAACCCAAAATTGAGTGGCATCGGTGATCCGAGTTAACCTTTCACAGTTTGATATTTAGTTCTTTTGTCTCACGATATCTATATTAAGCATAAGGCATAGTCACATGTCAACCTTATATTGTTTAATGCGTTTCTTGATCCCAAGTAGATTGATATACAAATGACATTGATAAATTCTTTTATCAATTCATTTGAGTATGCATACATTCCATCAATCCTACTCATCAACTGGCCTAAAGATATCACTCTTCATAAGAGGAACAAATCCATCACTCTCACTTGGTTGTCATACATAGATTACATTTTTGATTTCATGGCTTTATGCCATCTCATAGAATTTGGATCTACAAGAGCCTCTCGGTAGGTTGTAGGCTCATTGTGATCTACAAGAACAATATCGTCAGTTATGAGAAATCCATATCTCTTAGGCTCGTGACGAGTCCTACAGACCTTTTTGGGCCTTGTGCTACAGATTCGGACTCCACAACATCTTGTGGGTCATCTTGAATCTCTATTCTATCTTCAACGACTATTTGTGGTTCTTTTATTTCTTCTAGAAGTACTTTACTTCCACTAATCCTTTTGGAAATAAACTCTATCCAAAAAGGCACTGTTTCGAGCAACAAACACTTTGTTCTCGGATCGATTATAAAAGTAGTACCCCTTTCTTTTCTTTAGATACCCCACAAATATATATTTTTCAGATGTAGGTGCTAATTTTTCTGAAACTTGACGTTTCACAAAATCTTCACATCCCCAAATCTTTAGAAAAGATATTATGAGCTTTTTTTCATTCCATATCTCTTATGGTGTTTTTTCAACCGTTGTAAATGGAATTTGGTTAAGTATGAAAGTAGCAGTTTCTAAGGCATAACCCCAAAATGAGACTGGAAGATCTGTTTGACTCATCATTGATCGAACCATATCCAATAAAGTTTGATTTCTCCTTTCAGACACGCCATTCCATTGAGGCATTCCAAGAGGAGTAAGTTATGAGACAATCTCACACTCCTTAAGATGATTATCAAACTCTTGGCTTAAATATTCTCCACCTCGATTAGATCGAAGTGCTTTGATATTCTTGCCAAGTTGGTTTTGTAATTCACTTTTGAATTCCTTGAACTATTTCGATTTATGTCTCATAAGATATACAAATCCATACCTACTGAAATCATCAGTGAAGGTGATGAAGTACAAATAACATCCTCTAGCACTTGTATTAAAACGTCCACATACATCAGTATGTATTAGGCCCAATAGATCATTGGTCATTTCACCTTTGTTTGTAAAAGGACTCTTAGTCATTTTGCCTAACAAACAAGATTCACAAGTGTCAAATGATTCGAAATCAAATGAGTCAAGTAATCCATCTTTATGGAGTTTTGATATGCGTTTCTCACTTGCATGGCCCAAACGACAATGCCAAAAGTAGGTTTGATTTAAATCATTTGATTTTAACCTTTTATTAATGTTATAGATATGCTTGCTTTGTTCCAAGTTTAAAACATAGAGACTAAAAGATAAGGTTGCAACACCATAAAATATGCCCCCATGATATATGGAAAGATTATTATTCTTAATAATAAAATGAAAACCATCATTGTCTAAACAAGAAACTAAAATAATGTTCTTACTCAAAGTAGGAACATAATAACAATTCGACAATTGTAAAACAAGTTAACTAGGCAAGGTTATGTCATAAGTTCCTACGGCTAATGCAACAACTTTCATCAATGATCTACTGTTTTATGTTCTAAGTGATATCTCATATCCATAAGTGATATCTCATATCCATAATCAGTAAAACATGATTATCCTCTTAGGAACATATTAATCTTGGCTTGTTATCATTTCCATGATAACAATTGATTAGGGACCTTTAGAATAGTATTCTTTTAACCTTATGGTTTTACTATCAAGTCACACTCGATGACATAAGAAAGAATAAATTATTCATGAAAGTTTTATTGTCATAAACAATATAATATTTCATAGATATGAAATGAAATGTCTCTTTGTTAAATAATAAATGTAATGACAATGTATATCAATGATTGGACTATGGTACAAAACTAACATATTATTTTTTAAAAACTATTTAAATTAATTAATAAGTTGTTTAATAATAAATAATTTTTTGGTATAAGTTCTGTACTCTGAAGCTTGTGTGAAATGAGTATGGTTTGTTTAGACGGTTCGCCTCGTACACCGGCCACATTCTGATTTTGGATCATGACAGCAATGCTTGCAGATGTGCTTAGATTAATATCTGTCTTTCACAGCTTTGAGACCCTTAGGGTGGACATTGTTCTATTTTGAGCCCTAAAATTGTCGGCTGTTAGCCCTTTTGAGTCGGGTACCATTGAGAATCCTAAGGTTGCTAATTTATTTTGATCTAATCTAGTCAGCACAGTTGTAATATAAAACGGGTGTATGATCAGTGGTTATCAACTCTGTTTATCTTCCGGAATGATATTTGCATTACATGATTTGTATATAAATAATTTTGTATGTATGCCTATCAATTATTTGCTTTGGTTGCGAATGATTTCGAAACTATTATTTTCTATTTAGCATGTATACGTATTTACACTTATATATGCATGTGATGTTTTCTAAACGTTTTCAAAATGATTTATGTGAGGCCTGGAGCCACTCTAGAGTGTTCTTTAGTTAACTAGGGATTCTTACCACTTTCTTTTATGTCATTTCCTTTGTTCCTATTTTCAAGTGATTTTGGGTGATTGGGATATATCGGCATTCAACACCCAGTGAAGCATTTTGAAGTTGTAGTCGGTGCTCTTTTGTTCGAGCCCAGTTATTTATTTTGTTAGTAGCTTTACATCGGTATACTTGTGGGTGTATGTTCTGTATATGTATTTGGTATTTAAACATGATTTATTACTTATCAAATATTTTATTATTATGAAAAATTATGTTTTAAACAAGTTTGGATTTCTATTTATTTACTACCCTTATCAAATTTGGATGTCTTGCATATGTTCATGTTAGTGATGACAAACTGGAGCCTAGGGTAGTTAAATGCATATTTCTGAGTATGCAACTAGGGTGAAAGGTTACAGACTGTAGTGTAATAAGAATGGAACTCCAAAATTTATTATTACCGTAGATGCGACCTTTGATGAATCTACTATGTTTGGCCAGAAGAAGAAGTTTGGTGATCTTACAGAAAATAATAAAACTGATCTGGTTGCAAACCAGAAGCTAGAAGGTGGAGTTTAAGACTGTTACTCCAAAGAAGAATGGTGTAACTGGTACACTTGCAGAATAGCCTGATATCAACTAGAATGATTCACAAAGTATAGCAACAAGAGGAGACTGAGGCAAACAATCTGGAGGCTTACAAGGTATGTGGATTGTGTTAGTGCCAATATTACTAATCCTATTGTTTTTGCCTTAACAGTGGCTGAAAAAATTGAAAGGGAGGAACCGAGTTCGTATAAAGAGGCAGTGGAGAGTAAAGAAACAAAAAAATGGCTAAGCTCAATGGATGAAGAGATGACATTTTTGCAAAAAATCAACTTGGGAATTTGTGCCTTTACCGAAAGAGGTGAAACTTGTTGTTTGTAAATGGATTTTTAGAATAAAGGATGGGATCTCATGATGAACCACCAAAGTTCAAATCAAGGCTTGTGACGAATGGTTTTTCATAGAAGGAAGGGATTGACTATAATGAATTGTTCTAACCGGTTGTGAAGCATAAAACCATTCGAGTTCTCCTAGGTATAGTAAGCATTTTTAACTTGGAGTTTCAGCAACTTGATGTTAAAACTGCTTTTTTGCATGGGAATTTTGGAACAGTCACCTAGGCAGTGGTACAGAGGTTTGATGCATTTATGATCTCTCATCAGTTTATGCAAAATCAGAATGATAGTTGTGTTTACTTTAAGACAATGCCTGATGGTTTGTTTATATATATGTTGCTATATGTGGATGACATGTTGATTGCAACTAAGAACCAAGCTAAAATTGAGATGAAGGATTTGGGTGCAACCATTAATATATTAGGGATCGAGATTTGAAGAGATAGAAATGCAGGCTTGTTGTATGTTTTACAGCAGAAATACATTAAGAAATTATTACAGGCTTTCCATATGGATCGCTCTAAACCGGTGAGTACTCCATTAGCTCAACACTTTAAATTTGATCATAATACATTGTCTCGTACTGATGAGGAGGTGGAGTATATGCAGAGTGTACCTTACTATAGTGTGGTTGGTAGTTTGATGTATGCACTAGGCCAGATCTGGCTTATGCTGCTAGTGTAGTAAGCAGATTTATGAGTAAACTTGGAAAAGCTCACTGGAAAGCAGTCAAGTGGATTATGCGATATTTGAGAGGGGCTAGTAGTGTGTGCTTGGTGTATGGGAATGGTGATGTTTCCAGTGGATTGGTTGGCTTTACTGATTCTAATCATGGAGGAAATCTCATGAAGAGAAGATCGTTGACCTGTTACATTTTCACTCTCTTTGGGTGTTATATTAGTTGGAAATCTTCTTTACAACCTACAGTTGCTCTGTCTATAACTAAAGCAGAATACATGTCTTTGACAAAAGAGGTGAAAGAAGGTATATGGTTAAACGGTCTTGTTGGTAGTTTGGGTTTGAAATTGCATAAACGTATTATCTATTGTGATAGTCAAAGTGCTTTGTGTTTAGAAAATAATCCAGTTTATTATGAGAGGACAAAACATATTAATGTTAGACTAAACTTTATTCATGATGTGATCAAGAAAAAGTTGTTCTCCATATAGAAGGTGGTCACAGAAAATAATCCTGCAGATATGTTGACTAAGCCAATTACTATAGAGAAGTTCAAACATAGCTTGGACTTGGTTAATGTTCGCAGAGCTTGAGCTTGAGGCTCTTCGGGGCATGGCAGAGGAGTTATTCTTTATTCTGAATTGAAGTAAGGGAGAAAATTCAATTCAAGGTGGAGAATTGTTAAGTTGAATTATATTTTCTTGAAGAATTGGTGAAGTCACTTAGGTGCTTTGTTAGGGCAAACTGTGTCTAGAAGGCCAAGACTGTGGGTGTGTTCGTGTACCTCTCGGGTTGACAAAAGGGAAGTGATATGGAGGGACACAGTCGTGTCATGACCAGGAACGACACACGGCCAAGGACACAATCGTGTGTCCGCCCGTGTAGTTCTAGAATTCAGCTTGTTTGTTACACGATCGCGGGTTATAGAATGTGTCTTGCATTTCCCTCCCATGTCTCATTCATTTCTGCATGTGTCTTCTATTTTGAAGGTGTTAAGATGTGATTTAGAGTTTGGGATAGTTGATTTTCATTAGAACTCATTGTAAACACATAAATAGGTGGCTTGTGATATTGTTGTAATCTTTTGGCCGATTTTCAAAGTGAATAATTGCTCGCTCTTTCTGTCTGTGGGCATAGGTCGATTGACCGAACCACATAAATTTTTGTGTTGTGTGTAATTGTTCTCCTCTCTATTCCGTATATTTTATCGCTTGTTTGCCTAACAAATATACAATTCATAACTGCAATGCATGCACGTCTGCATGTCGGACGTGTTGTGTCATTCCACAATTCTAACATAGATGACATGTAGTTTAGCAATTAGAAGAGTTGATTGGTTAGTCGCTATAATCGCGTAGGCACTGAACCAAAATTGTTGCTATTAAAATTGTGTGGATGATGTGTGGTTTTGTAATTGCAAGAGTTGATAACTCTTGGACTGTTTTAGATTTCTGTTTTTGCTTTGAAAAGCATACATAAATCGTAACAATCTTTTGCATTCTTCGATCGACTTTTTTCGTGTTAGTGTACTTTACTAGTTTGAACCAAGCATTGTCAAACTCGATTATCAGGAAAGAAAACCGAATTAACCGTCAGAAGCTCAACCAACCGAAATAATGCTTTCGGCTCGACCAGTTCGATTCATTCTTAAAATTCAGCTCGATGGATTCAACTCACTTGCCAAACAGTTTAAAATAGGATGTAAGAAGTCCTTGGACGCGTTTTGTAACTTTCCTGAAACCACTATTTCGTTGGTTGAGGAGGAAAGTCCACGATTCAATGGATGGTATTCTTAGCTGGCAAAAAAACCTAAAGTCAAGGGGGAGGAACCACTCTTTCTTTGGTTGAGAGGAGGAAAGTCCATGATTCGATGGATGGTATTCTTAGCGGGCAAGAAAACCAAAAAGTCAAAGGGAGAGTTACTATGTCGTTTCTCTTCTATTTCGTATCCAGAGCTTAACGGCGTTAATTTTGACTAACGGAAAGTACAAAATTACTTATATGCCCTCACCTCCTTTTTCTGTCTTTTTTCTTATTTTTTATATATTTCCCTTTCATGCCCCTCTTTCTCTCTCTCCCCGTCTCTCTCGCTAAAGTTCCCTCTCCCTGACTCACCGCCGCCTCTCTTTCTCTCAGCCACTACCACACTACCCAACACCGTTGCCCTCTCCCCACGTTTCCCCTGTCGTTTCGTGTCGGTTTGTTGTCTTCTTCAGTTCACCGACAACTGAAACCAGCCATAGAAAAAAGCAATTCGACGGTGAAACCACCTCTGATCATCACCAGCGCAGCCGCAACAATCAACTGCCGCACAGGTAAGTTTCGATTTTCTAATCACCGAATCAATTATCAATTTAGATCCATATTGAGGAGGTTGAGCTTTGTTAAAATTAGGGTGATTCACAGTAATTGGGCCCTAACCAAGCCCGGGTACAGCTGAAATTGATTGGTGGGAGTATATATCGATCAACGTAGGAGCAGAAGTCAAGTCAAATGCCGGAGGAGGATTTGACTGATATTAAGTACTGATATTAAGTTCAGGCTTTATGATGGCTCCCATATCGTGCCGTTTCGTTACTCTTCGGCATACTGTTGATATGCTCAAGCAGAGAATCGTGTCCGATTGGCCAAAAGATTGTTCAGCTCAGTCAGTTTTTTGTTTGCGTTGGTTAATTTTGCATTGCGTAATGGAAGATCTTGAATTGTTGTTTCATTACAGGATTGCGTAATGGAACTGGTTACTCTCTTGCTTGTTTGCTTTCGAGTTTTTGACGAGAGAGAACTAATGGGAGTGAGAGAAAGACCCCCTACTTAAAGGGTCAACTTTATTGGTGCCCGGCAATAAATACCAACAAGAAGGTCCCAAGTTATGTTTGGATGCCCCCAAGTTACGTTCAAAAACGTGTTACAGAAAGAATTTCAGGTACATTATCTCCCTTTAAAGTTCTGTCCTAGAAATTTGTTGAGCAAAAACTTCAATAATTCTATGTCCTAAGTGACAACTACAAAATTCAAGGCCCCTATGTTATAACAATGTGCACTAACAGTCCTAGGTGCCTATCTTGAGCAGAAGAAATATACATATATGGATGTAATCCGAAAACTGATGAAAATAATGAGCATTGCAGATGCCTCACTAGTATAATCCAAGAAATGAGAGTGCTCGTGTCAGATTGACCTCCCGGCATGAAGAAATCCTTTTTCATTCTTCTGTTTCTCTACCCAAGTTCAACAAGTTGCTTGAGAACATCTCCCAGTAAAGAACAGAGTTGAACTTGTATCAACCTCTGAAGCAAGTGAATGAAGAAAACATCCTTTTCAATAGTGTTGCTACAGCCATTAGAATAACTCCAAATATTGTGGTCTCATCTTCTTTTACAATCAAGCATTAGGGATTCCGAGCTGCCTGAAAGAATCTGGACCAATAAGGAAAACGCTGGCAGTTTGGTGTCTAAAGACAAATACTCCTTTGTACGCAGTCCTCGGTACTCGGTCATGGATATATGAAAATACATCATAAGCATAAAAATAGTAAATCTGTGGTTCTCTGAGAAAAAGAGGAGAGGCATTACATTGTGTGCATTTGAACTTAGCAAATCAAATCAAGGACGTCATGTAGGAAAAAGTTTGTACCGATACTCAAAATCTATGAATAAGGCTACTCGTAACCTACGATTTCTGAAGTCGTCTCGCAAGATGCATGCTCAGCGTTTTTATTGTTATTTTATTAAAGTTCTCAGTTCTTAGCCCTTTAGTTTTTTTATTCGTAACTCAGGAGCTACTTTAAGAATCTCGCGGAACGCCTACTTAGCTTTCCACTAAATACAATTTTATTTTAATCCCCGTTAGAGTAAATCTGACCGTTGGATCAAAACGATCCAACGGTCAGATTTTGATTTTAAAAAAAAAAGACTAATGTATCAGGCGCGGGGCCCACATGTAGTACGTCCTCCCGTAGGAGGACGAGTTACATAACGCGTCCCTGTGGACCGCGTTCGTAACCCGGTTACAAATAGTCTAAGTAAACTACCTTTCACTCTTCGAAAATACCAAATTGTCACGCAATGCGTTCAAAATCTGGCTGGTCCTGGTACTGAATACGCACGTCGCCCTATATATTGTAAGCCTTGATAACATCACTCCCATGAATAGGTTTGGCAGCCGCCACAATGTTGGCGAAATGCTTTAGGTATCTGTCCTGAGAAGATATAAATTTATAAACAAAATTGAAAAAGTGGACCTTTATTCTCAACGTAGTAACATAAAGTTGTTTGTTACCTCTTTTAGGTAGCTCAAGTCTACAGACTTCCAATCAACTGATAAGTGTGAAATTTGGTTAAATTTTATTGGTGTTTAATGTATTGTTACTGTTTTATTTCATGTGTTAATGTGTGAGTTAGTGGGTTGTATGAGTTAATTTTAGAGTGAATGTGTGTCTTTATGGGTGTTTTAAGTTTTTGTCCATTTCTAATGTGTTTAATAGTGATTTTTAATTGGTTAAGTAGTGGATGTTGGAGGTTACTTGTGTGTTAAATGAAATTTGGTGTAGGTGGCATATCTTAAAGAGGCAAATTAAAGAGGACATTGATGTGCACATATTTTGTCTCACCTGAGACAAAAGTCTCAACTAGGAGAAGAAAAAGCCTGATGTAGTGTCTCCACTGAGACATTTGTCTCAACCGAGAGGAATTGTGCAGCAATTAAAAGGACGATTTTCACTTGAAAAAATTGAAGAGAGACTCAATTGTAACTTGCTTAAGGTGCATTGAAACATATTTATAGAGCAATTTAAGAGGACACCTTAGAAGAATGTTATAAAAATCCCTATTTGGGAAGAAAATGATCATCATCATACCACACAACACAATTCACTACACATTTTGTTCCATTCTCCATTCACTTTGCAAGAAGATCAAGAGAGAAGTCTTGGAGTCAAGATCGAAGAGAATAATTCAAGCGACGGCAAAGAGTTTGTCTTCTTTCTCTCTAGAACTCATTCATTGTGATGAATTTGTTTATTTTTATTGTTTTAGTTACTTTTGTCATTATGGATAGCTAAATCTTTTGTAGGAATTAACTCTTAAAACATTTCTTCTATGTTGATCTTTTGGGTTTAATATTAAGTTTGGTGGTGTTTATTGAATTACTTGTTCTAATTATAATTGAGAAATTGAATTAGATTACTTGTGTTA
>CAODLS012086448.1:0-18285 GCA_948243855.1 Flueggea neowawraea
ATTAGGCTTTTAAATTCAGTAAATTTGTGTAATTAACTTGCTTTTTCATGGGTTTATGTGATAAAATCCCCATAAATTTCCAAGGGAAAAGTAGACATTTATACTAAAACAAAATGCCACTTTTTAATTTTGTCACAACAGTAAATTTGTTTCTAAAAATAGAAACAAGGAAGAGGTCAATCTCCAAAATGCCATTTTTGGAAAAGCACGCGAGAAATTGCCAAATTTTAGCAAAAAATTGTTTTTTCGCGAGAAATTGACTTTTTTCTTGAGAAATTGTATTTTTTTGAATAAAAAATATATTTAGAACAAATTTTATTTTTTTGGTTTACAACAGTTCAGAATGGTTCACATATAGAGTACACATGTAATATTTTTCAAAAAAGTGTAAATGATTTTTTATTTAATTATTTTGTTAAAAAATTCAAAATTTTCAATTTTTTTCATTTACAATAGTTCACATGTGTGGTAGTTTTTTTGGTTTACACAATACATATTTTAAAAGGTTCACAATGGTTAACATAATTCTTTTTTTTTAAGTCTAAATGAAATCTTTTAAATATTTTTTAAGAAATATTAAACGAATTTTACCCTCAAAAAATATTTTTTTCAAGGTCGATTTTGACGTTCACAACAGTTCACAAAATGGTGTACATTATATTATATATTATTGTGAACCATTTTAAATGGTTCACAACGGTTCACAAATATAGCACACAGTTCATTTTTTTGAATTTTGGTTTTTTTGACGTTCACAATGGTTGGCAAAATATTTTACATTCTAAATTTTGAAGTTCATAATAGATTACAAGTTTTTTGCAATAGTTCACACAATCCAAAAAATTTAAAAAAGTCTAAATGTTTTTTTTTGAAATATTTAACAAATTTTTTCTTGAAAATATTTTTTAAATGATAAAATGAATTTTAAAAACAATAAGTGCAACAACATTTTTAAAAAAAATCCAAATTAGTGACATTTTTGTAAAAAAATCAAAAGCAGGAGTACTTTGATAAAAAGGAAAGGAGCAGCTAGTGTTAGGAAACCCTAGCCGCCACCCTCCACACGCTCCCTCAATGAGCACTTGTCTGACCTCGCAGGTTTCGACAAACGACGAAGACACGACGACAGACTATGGACGATGGAAGACGCGACACAAGACTTACGAAGACGCGATGGGAGCAGATTCGAGGCAGGATCGAGACGAGCAGATCTAAACAAAAAGAAAAACCGTCGTCGAGGCGTCCATCTAGATTGAGGCTTTGATTATCAAGATCGAGGCGAGGATGGGTGGAGAAGAACCGGAGTGGGGAGGAGACGAAATCGAGGCTCGACTGCGAGAGAGGAGATGTTGGTTGACGAAGAGGACGAACCGAGAGAGAGAGAGAGAGAGAGAAAGAGAGATCTGAGAAGTGACGAAGAGGGAGAGGAAAGTAGAGAGAGAACAAGGAGGAAGATGAAGGCAGCATATGGGCTCCGGAAGGGGAGAGAGAGAGAAGCATCAGGTGAGACCGTGAGTGGGGAGAGGGAGAGAGTGAGAGAGAAACTGAAGAGAGAGAAAAAAATTTAAAAATAAAATAAAAAATTAAAATTTATATAAAAATGAATGTGTTATTTTTAAAATTTAGTTTCAAAAAAGTGACATTTTTAAAAAGCAAACATAAAAAATGTCATTTTTGTAGGATTGAAACATGTGCTGATATTTTCAAAAATGGTGGTGGCAACCTGTATAATTAGCACAAAAAATAAGGTGTAACAGTTTGCTTGTTGAGTCTACAAAAATAAATAGTGTAAACAGTTTTCCTCTACCCGGAAGTGAGGAGATAGTATATTAAAATTCTCTAGTGAACTATAAGAGTGGACGTAGGTCAAGAGGACCGAACCACTATAAATCGAGGTTTTGTTTTCTCTCTCCTTGTTCTATTTACTTTACTTTATATTTTGAATTTGTGGTTTTAGTACTTTCATATTTATACTTTAATTTTACTTATTTTAAACTTTGTTATTTGGTTTAATTTACATTTTTAACTTGATAAAAATCTAATTCACCTTTCTCTTGAATTATCATTATTCATTAGGGCTAGGACTTTCAATTAGATATCTTTTTTTTTCAATTGCACTAAGTTTAAAATTTTATTTTAAATAAAATTAATTTGATTAAATTAATTTAAAAAATAATAAAAATTGGAACGAACCACATGTTAGCAAAGGACCAAACCACTTGTCAATACTTGGTGCCAATGTCTATAGCTTCAGTATATTGATTGTATATTTATGTCTTTAGCTTTAGTATATTGTATATTGATTCATTGATTGATCGACTCTTGTGCAATCAAAACTTAGAAGTTGCAACTCGTATAAATCAGGTAAGCTTGTTGACCTATGTGATTGGAAATTGGTTAGAAACAAATTTGATTTTAATCGTTTTTTTTTTGGGTTATTGTTGTGTTAATGTTTAGCGATTTAAAGGTTGGAACTTATTATTAGGAGAGCATGAGTGGAATAAAATGTAATATATCTACTTGTATAATGATAATGAGGATATTTTTTTTTTTTGCCAGCTTATGAGGATAATATTTGATAAAAGAAAAGACAAAAACCTAAATAAGGAAAATAAACACGCAAGCAAGAAGAAAACGAGAAACAAGTTGTGAGGTATGCTCCGCCCCCGCTTTCTTCTGGACGAATTAGAATAATTGTAGATAGATATAAGGGTCAACCTCCGCCATTTTATCTACTCCTCTCGTCTGGACATCATCGTTATCTCCGCCGCAGCTGCCATTTTCGCCCACATCCAAAGGTGTTTTCTCTCTCTCTCTCCCTTCTTATTTTAATTTTATGATTTATGTTCTGCTCTGATTTTTCGTCTGCTGTCATTAACTTTTCCATATTTCTTTATGATGTTTCAATAGTTGTGTCTCTTCATCTCTTTTTATTCTTATTTTATCAAATCTCTATTCTTTTTGTGGTTGATGTTGAGGGTAGTCTTGCCTTCAATTTTATGATCTCAGCTCCACTCTAGATCTTTATTTCAATAGTTTTTGGTGCCGAATTTTGTGGATGTGCAGATTAGGAGATTCACATTTTATGGATTAGATTTCAAGTGGGAAGGGGGCCCCTGAAGAACTGGCAAGGGAGTCACTTATCGCTCTCTCTTACTCTTTGCCAGAAAATAATCTGCTTTCCAAGCTCTCGCCCCCTAACTTCGGTGCTGACAACAATTTAATTGAGAAGACATACAGTGCTGGAGCAGACAAGTTTAGGTTTGAGCTGATCTCCATATCCAATTCGCTGTTACCAGATGCCCAACCTTCATGTGTTGCCTTGTCAGAGCTCAAACGCTAGGCGGGATCCTCTAAGTTGACCTTTTTCCTGGTTTTTGCTTTGCACAAATTAAAGTATTTTTTTATGAAGAAATTAAAGTAGTTTGATGTTTGTATGTTATGTATTTGGATGTTGTATTCTGGCCCTATTTTAATGAAATATTGGGGTGAGCTTGAAATCTGCCTCTTTTTTCTTTGTTGACTAGAGATTTCCCTTGATCGAACTTCACCTTGTTTGAATTAGAAGACTTGAAAGAAATTGAAATTGTTAAAATTTCCTTTCTTTGAGATTTTAAGAATGAAGGAAACAAATAAATGAGAGTGGAAGAAATACCTTTTACAAACACCTGGGGGTCCTCACAAAAATTTCCTCCTACCTTTGGAGGAAAGGAAGGAAATTGATGTTTCCTTCTTCCTTCTCATCTTTTCGTATCGCACAAATACCCTTAAAAAAAGATTTATGTGATAATTTTGTGTCCTATTGTGTCATTTTACACTTGGCAGTATCATTTCCTATCCGATTCAAAAAAGATTTTTTTTTCCAAAAAAAGGGAGTTGAGGCTACTGGTAGTGGCTCTACCTCTATTGGGCGTGACTATGCAAGCAAATACTCTTCGCCGCAGAATGTTGGTTTTGCTTGGTGATACCCGAGAGAGACCTCAGCAGGACACCGGCTAGGAGCCAACGTTGTGGAATATTGGTTTTGCTCGATGGTAGCCGATGGAGACCTCAGCACGATATCCACTAGGAGTCAGCATTGGGTTAGAAGCCTCGGAGATATCCAAAGACTTACCGCAAAAACCAGAGAGACACTTGGTCTCGAACCCGAGTCTCACGAGCTATGGGACAACGCTCATTCACTAGAGCACCCCCTAGGAGGTGATATTGAAACACAATAAACGAAATGCCAAATATTTTCCTTTCAATTCCTTCATAATATTTTTTCTCAATTCCTTTGATAAGAAAAATACCCAAAGGAATCACATATACCATGGTTCGGTTGTCTGATTGTTGATGCTTTTTAAGAGATGGGTGGCTTTGTTAGCATATCGCGTAATAAAAAAAAAATAAAGAGAATGATACCTTTATTTAAAGTTAGATTTGATAAATTGAAAATTTTTATACCAAAAAAACACTCCATTTGTGTCACAACCCGAGATCGGACCATGAACGATGTACGAGGCGAACCAAACCATATGCCTGACCCATTCTCCACAGGCCTCGTAAAAATAGAACTTTTACCCAATTTCATAAATACAGAATAGCGGTGCATTACCATACATATAAAGTTTATAAGTGCAACAAAACGTACGTTAAACATTTGTAATAAAATCAGTTAACAAAATAATACTCTGAACTATCTACCTACAAGTATCTCAATGTGAAGCAACTAACATAACAGATGAACGGAACCCGAACAAAATGGCACTGACTTCTACTTCAGGGTATCTCATTGAGTGCTAAATGTCGAAGTGTCAATACAAACAAAATCACCTAAAAATGTTAAAGTGAAGGGGGTGAGTAAATTCAGTAAGAAAATGATATTCCAGATTGCCTCTGGGACATCACATAAACTGTTTTGAAAATATTTTTGAAAATACCACATGTACGTATATAGTCATATACTATTAGTATACACTCGTACTCATGCTGATAATAATTCCAAATCTGTTGGGAAAAACAGTTCGCATAGATGACAAACAACATACAATCAGAAAAAATGATTAATATATCAGAAGACAAACAAATCATGTTGCATGCATACATACAGATTCAAATTATACAGATTTTTATGGAATTCCTATATACTTTTATCTTACTATCGTATACAGAACTGAACATATATGATAATCACTGATCATACACCTTTATTATATTGGAACTGAGCTGACAATATCAAATCAAAATAAACTAGCAGCCTTAGGAGCCTAAACAGTACCTGGCTCGAAATGGCTAATAACTAACAGCCTTAGGAGCTCAAAATAGTACCCCGTCACCTTAAGGGACTCAAAGCTGTAACAGACAGAACTGATCAAAGTACATCTGCGAGCATTGCAGTTCACGTGCTCCAGCAAGATATATCTTGCCATGCTACAATACAATATACTACAAGAATATGAGCAATAATACAGATTTATCAAATTCACTAAACTCAATTATATCAAAATATCCAAACAAGGTCTCAGACTAATCTGATAGATCTCCTAACTGACTAACTGATGTGGACTCTTGCCAATAGAAACAGAATCAGAAATGTGGACTACTGCCACCAGAAACATAATAGATCATGTGTGTTTGCGCTAGATACAGGGTTACCATGTTACCCTGGTAACTAGGCATTCCAGACAATGGTATACGAAAAGCTACATTTACCCCTCGTAGCATAGGTGTCATGAATCAGAATAATTAATAATAAATATTTACAGAAGTCAGAAATGCAGAAGCAAACAAATAATAGTGGATGCACCACTGACATAACATTTAATATTTAAAGACAAATTCTTATTATACTATTTGAAACATTCATATAAGTAACAATTATCCTTTAAAATACAGATCTATAACATCAATAAAATAAATGTGAGAATAAAATAAAATCAACAACCTACCCCCCCCCCCCCCACACACACACACACATATATATATATACTCCTAATTTTAGAAAATATACACAAAATATTCAGAACTGTTTTTTCACATAAGCTATATTATTATTTAGCCGAATAATTATTTATTTCATATTACAGAGATAAATCCAGGCACAACAAAAACTATATAGAATTGAAGACACAACCTATGCGTCTGAAACTGTCATCCCACTTACATGGATACCGAGCCAAATAATCCTAATAGGCACCATCGGTACATGAGCAGTCACCTCGGATGTCAGACGAAACTTGAATTGAAGCAAGAAACGGAAAAGAAACAAAGAGAGAGAGAGAGAGAGAGAGAGAGAGAGAGAGAGAGACGGGTTTGAGAGAATTTTTGGGTGAGTAAGGTGGTGAAATGGAAATGGAAATGGAAATGAAAATGGAGGAAGGCTGTCGGGTTTCAAAGCTTTGAAAATAAACAAGTAAAAAAAGTCCCAAACGGTGCGTTTTGGATTGTTGTTGTTTTCTTCGTCTTTATTTCTTTTTCTTTTCTGTTTTTTTTTTTCAAATGCATACCTTTTTCATTGAAACATAATAAATTGAAAGATAATAAAAATGGATTCCTATTTATTTATTTTTTCAAATACAAAGTGTTATATTAATAATAAAAATTGAAATATAATAAATTTAATTAATAAGAATTAATGGATATATCCTCATATAAAGTTAAAGAATAAATTACATATATATATATATATATATATATATGTATGTATGTATATACTATAAAAATATATTTAACCAAAAATAACAAAAAGGATAATTAAACTAATCAAAAAAGAAAAAAATATCTTTTTCATTGAGTCTTTCGAAATAAGATTCTAATATCTATCATTTCGAATATAACTATATTTCATTGATAGGTGTAGAAGAAAAACTTAACATAATATATTGATGTAAGTTAAATTATTTTTATTTCAAGAATGAAAATCATATCTATTTTTCATTTATAAAATGGTTCCAAAGGGATTTTATTATTAACCACCGGTGGGTTGGATCAGTTGGCAACGGGCTGTTCCAGCTTAAGCCTAGGTCGCAGGTTCGAATCCGAACCTTGTCGAAATGCCAAGGTGTATGCAACAGCCACCTATGGGAGGTCTTTCACCCTTAGAGGTGCACGCCATGGCCGGAAGGATTGTTTGCGCTGGTGTGGCTGGGGCTTAAAGGAGTTTTCCCCCACCCAGGCATTCCCCTTAAAAAAAGGATTTTATTGAATTATAATAACTTTGAAAAATACAAGGTGTTACAATTTGGTAGAGTGGAAAGGAAATACATAAAACAACCTAACAACTTGATAACAATCTGAGAATAATGTATTTGCTTCAACTGTAACCATGGATTGATTATAGCATTTGGGGAGAAAATCAAGAATTGTACAAAAACTGTGCATCAATGTGATATAGCAACATCTCCAGATTTTTTTTTAACTCGAGATGGATTTCAATAGATTTCATTACTGTAAACATGTAGTACACATAGCCATTTTATAAATTGGATTGGACACTACAAAGGGTAAACAATGATAATCAAAAGGTCAAGTTAAAATACTGGCAGTGACGGCTGAAGAATCTGCACCAACACGGACAGATTAAACAACATAATAAGTTGAAATATTACAACAATAACAATCTAGCAACAAACTAGAAATAAAAAAAAACAACAACGGCTGGATTCCGATGCGACCCTAAGCGTGCATTCGAAGAGCCAACAACAACATAACTGGACCCCACCAAAGAGATAGCCACCCATCACTGTCATTTGACCGCCACAACAATGTCGAAGAAACCATCATCCACTAGTAGAGACCAACAAAGAATCCCACTTGCAGGGGGTATAAAATGGAACCAAAGCCCGACACAATCATGGACAAAATCTATGAAAGAAAAGGAAAAAACGCTTAAATAAATTAGATCTAGTGAAATCCAACTAGATCTATAATTATTGAACATAAACAATAAGGAAATGGAGGAGGGAGAGATAAGGAGAGGGAGGGGAGGGGTCGAGGAAGAGAGGAGGGGGAGAGGGACAGAGAGAAGTGGACAGGAGGAGGAGAGAGGCAGAGTGTGGGTTGCTGCCGGCAAGAGAAGCCAACGACAACCCAAGAAGAAAGTGGGAAAGATGGGTGGCGACTAGGTTAATTCTAGAGAGGGATGAGATGCTTAAAGAGAGAGAGTTATCGAGGAATGCAAGGGGGTCTAGCAACATCTCTAGATTAATAATCTTTTGAAACATTAGTCTAAATTCAGATAAATGTGTCAACGGTTTCATTAAGAAAAATGATTTCAACATTTTTAGTTTCATAGATGAATATTGATGTAGGCTAAATTTACATATTAATTCAAGCAAAGAATATATCTATTTCCATCCTTTAAATCATTCTTTTATGGTGAAATTCTTATAATATTTGAAATGTTTGTAGGATAATTTAAATTGGAGAAAAACAAGTGGAAAAAGGTGTAAAAGAGATGAAAAATGGAAAGGCCTCAAGCGAACCGTAGAAAAGATGAAGAAAATAAAAGAAAAAAGGCAAAAAGTATACACCACAGTTGTGGTGGCCAAAGGCCATGCCCGTGGTGGATGAGACAAAAGGACGCGAGCATTGACGAAGAATGCCACGGCCATGGCCAATTACGAAATAGTGCATGATAATTGATGAAGAATGCCACGATCGTGGCGATCAAAGTGTCACGGCCGTGGCCAATTACGAAATGGAGCATGATATTTGACGAAAAGTGTCACGACCATGGTGTACAAAGTGCCACTCCCATGGCGAAGGAAAAAAGTTGGCAAGTTTGTGACGAGAATTGCCACAGCCGTGGTACTCATTCACCATTACCGTGGCACACTGACGCTGAAGAAAAAAAAGGGTTGTGAGAAAGGGCTGTCATGTGAGGACCAATGGACATTTTTTGGACATTCTTTATAAGGCTTTGTGACTTGGACAAGGGGTATAAAAACCCTATCTTCACCTATTGTGGGGAGCTTTTCTTGCATCATCATTCTCTTTTTGAATTTGTTGGCTATGTTTTGCTATTTTTAAGAACTCTTTTCTATTTTTTTGCATCTCTTAGCTTGAATTAAGGGAAAGGAGAGGACTTTCATCTACCCAAGACTTCTATGCTTGGATTCTTCCATTAAAGTTCTTGTGTCTTGATTTCTCCTTTCCTTTTCTCTTTGTAATCGAATATTTATTATGTTTTTAATGGATATCAATGCTTTGTGTTTCCTTTCAATATGCTAGCTTAAACTCAATAGTTGGGGTGTAGAGATGTAAGTTGGTATGATGATTTGCTAAGTGAATGCTTGGGTTTTATTGTGTATTTATTGCCTTCTGGTTGGTTTATTGATTTGCTTGATTGATTATGACTTCGATTAGCCACCTAGGTTGTAGTTTTAGCAAGCCTAAATGATGAATCGAGAGATGAAATTTAGGTGAGGTTGCAAGCAATAAAATTATGAGTGTTAGGGTAGAAATGCTCAATGCTCATAATGTGTTCGATGAAATGTCTTTACTGCCTAATGACTCTAATTGATTAAGTGAGGTCGATAGGACCTTCTTAATGAATGTGAAGATGGTTTATTGTTTTTGAAAAAGACCTTAGACTAGAACAGTGATGAGAATACCCAATCATTGGAACCCAAGCTATTAGCTAAGCAAGTCATTATCCCAACCGAAACCTTGAAACCCCAACGCTTTTTATTATTGGATTTGTCTTGAAAACTCTTGCTTTTATTCATTGCATTGTGTCTTTATTTAGAACAACCAAAAATTCCAAAATCAAATCGTGTTTCTATATGTTTTTGTTTATATTTTTGTTGGTCACAATTAATTTTCGTTCCTTGTGATTTGATACCCAATGATATTTTGAGTATTAAAATTACTTTGACTCTAGTGCACTTGATAGAAGCCGATCAAATATTTACAGAAAAAAAGCGAAGATAATGATGTCTCAAAATTTAGCTCCAAAAAAGAAAATGAGTGTCTAAAAAACGAAAGGCCGTCAAAGAAGAAGAGAAGGACGACAACGGGTTCAATCCAAGCACCATCTTCCCAATCCATGAAAACACAAACCAACTAGAAACTAGAAAGACCAAGACAAGATGAGAGAGGGGCGAGGGCAATCACAGAGCTTAATCTTGCATTCTTCTCCAATTCGAACCCAATACTGCACCCTGGTCAGTTAAAATTAACAGACAACAAAAGAACTAAGGGCCAAATAAGGTGAATTCTAGTTGTGAGGGGGAATTGATTGAGTCCTGCTAACCTCAAGGGTTCCAGAACAATTAATTCCAACATTTAATATTTCAATCCTAGCAATAGAAAGACATAAAGAGGTACATGCTTGGTTGGATAATGTTAGTCAGCGAGCATGATAATCCATAAGCCCAGTCAGTCATTCAGTTGTTGTAACTTTAGGGGACATTTTGATTTGATGCAACATTATGCCAATGACATCTTGTGAACCACTGTTTTCAATTGCATGTGGCTAAAACCAAAATCTTCTCAATTAATTCTTTCTTTTTGTTGTATTATTGGGTTGGGTTAATTTCCGAGTCGATACTAATTATCTTTGCTTTATACATAATTTATTCTTACATTACATTAATACATGATTTAAATAAATTAAAAAATTAATGTGCAATGCGCAATAGAAATATCAATTTTTTTCCCTATAAAATCTTGGGTATTTTTAAATCACCCTAAATTGTTATTACTTCATTTTTCATAAAAATCCAATCATGAAACCATTTTGGACAATGTTTTTTTGACTTACAGTATTTTTTTAAAAAATTTATTCCTGATTTTGTTTTCAGTCTAATGTTTTAGTAGCTGAAGGTTCTGGACAAGCTACAAGTATGTACTATGATGTCTCCATTTAATTTATAAATAAATAAATTAATTTTTGTATATTAATATAATAAAAATAAAATAAATAATAATGAAAAATCAATAATTCCAATAAATAATTTAAGAAAATTAGATTAGGTTTAGTTTTCTGAGTGTATATTGTTATTGCTCTACAACATACACTAAATAGGTTTAGTTTTCTGAGTTTTTTTTTAGTTTTAGATTTTGTGATTGTGATTATTGATTTAGTTAGATAATTGAACTAAAATGATCAAAATAACTAATTAAACTAAATTTATTATATAATTAGACCCATTTAAAGGTGACAAAGTCTTTCTTATTGAGCAAAACGATATTATTCAAAAGGGATGGACAATAGTTCCTTTTTTTACTTGTACATTTTTTTGGAAAAGACCAATCTACTATCATGTCGAGTCAATTAGGTTGAACTCGCACAGTAATGACATTCCTATTACTCGACCTAGTTAGACTGACCCTAATAGGAAGTGGCGGGTAAATTGTATTGAAAGAAAAACTGAATAATGCTTATAGAAGGGTTTGTAACCCCGATTAAGTCTTGGTACAATAATCTCAAAAGAGGAAAAGGAAAAGTAGTAAAAAAAAAAAAAAAGCCAAACCGCTGTCCAAGGTTAGTAGTAATCAACCAATTAACGCTTGAATTTGCTTCCCGAACAATGTGTGTAAGTTCTCTCCAAAAAAAAAACCAATGTGTGTAAGTTTGAGGTTAGGGAACTTATGCAACAAGTTGTGGGTCTTTTGAATTGGTACCATGGTTCCAAATGTTGAACTAGGTTGATCGTCATACTAGAATCAGTTTTGTAACACCTCACCCATTCCGACCAAGTTCTCTGTAACAATCCGTTTATTTTTTAATTGATCTTGGATGTTGGGGATGGTTTGTGCATCCTTTTGTCAAGTTTAGGTGTTAGATTAACTCTGGGATTGATGGGGTTTGTGATTCTAAGTTAATAATAAATTAAGAGTGGAAAATTTCGCGTGAAATGCGTTCAGGGGTCGTTTACATGCGTTAGGAGGTGTCTAAGCACGTAAAACTGGAAGCAGAATTGGTCTGGAGCTGAAATCCGCCGTTAGGCATCTTCACTCCAAATCGCCCCCAAACTCTCTCAAATCTGTCTCTCTTTATCTCCAGTGACGGATCCAAAAATCCCTGAGCGTGGGGGCGGACTTTTTTTGACTAAAATAAAAAATTGCAATAATAAGTATATTGATATATATAGTCATAACTCAGTTGATACACTCAATACAGAAAACATAGATGGAAATTTAAATTCATTTCAAGGAGAATGACTAAAACTTTGGTGAGGAAAACTGAAAAATGTACAAAAAAGAATAACAGGAACTGAAGCAAAAGATTCAAAGCCTCAGTGTTGTTGTTACTCATTCATCTTGTATAAACAGGGCCTGGACATCCAAAATTGCAGAACTGGGAATTAGGCAGACAACTGGAATAAACAAAAGAATGTGATCCAGCACCAAATATACAAAGCAGTCTGAAACTTTTGGAGAATAGAACGAATTGTCACGATCTCATGAGACAAGGAATTTCTAATTTTTATTGTGATTAATTCAAAATTCTCCACCTAAAAAAAAAAAAAAAAGGAATAGATAACAACCTAACATAAGTAAATATTTAAGTCTCAATTAAAATACAACAAATCTCGACAATTCACCTAATAACTAATTCAGAAACTAATACAATCTAATCAACAATCCATCCAACTCATTTAATTTAAAAACTTAAGAATTAATAAACAACAATTAACTAAAATTAGGAAGAAAAACAAAGCAGTAATTACAAAAAAATTGATCAACATGCATAATAACATAAATCTCAATTCAATTCAACAAAAAAATCAGGGACATTCTTTGGTATAAGTATAACTCAAGTTACTCAACTCAACAATCCAATTCAAATTAAATTGAATCTAAATATATTAACCTAAAAATAAAAAAAAACCTAAATTATTTGATATAATAAAAGAAAAATTAGTTGATACTTATCGAGGCAGAAAAAGACGTCGGAGTTGGACGACGACTAGAAGAAGAAGGCAAAAGGTGGTGGGCACTGGGCGGCGCGGTGGCGAGTTGCAGAGCAGGGAGCAGGAGTATGGGATTGAGTGGAGTAGAGACGAGAGAGTGAGAAGTGGAGTGAGATTTGAGAAAGAAAGGGTTGTGTTCTGTTGCGTTTTGATTTAAATCTGTGCCCTATCGTCCGCTTAGATTTTTCAAAACAAAACATCGCCGTTTTTTGAAGCTTCAAACCATCTTCCCCAGGATCGCAAGTTACAGAGTAGAGCATAGCAGGATGGGTGGTGGCAGCCATGAAGGGGTAGTGGGGGTGAAGGTGGGGGTAATAGGGGTACCCCCACCGCCGGGTCGTCGACCCTACTTGGATCCACCATTGTTCATCTCCCATTGTCTCTCATCCATTCCTTTCGATTCCTTGAGGTAAGATTTCGCTCCTAATCTATTTCTTTCTTCATTTGCTTGTTTGATTGAGTTGGATGACAATTTTGGGCATTATGTCTAAGGATTCAAATTTTTGTTGAATCTGTTGAAATGAGAGTTAATAATTGTTAGAATATGATAGATTAAGATTATAAATGCTTGTATTAAGCTTGAGTTTTGGAGATTAGATGAGTTTTTTTATTAGGGTTAGGGTTTGGCCGAATTTGTGAGGTTTTGTAATTATTTTGACTTTATTTGGTGAAATTGATTATATTTTTATGTATGAGAGTATGATTTGAGGTGATTTAGACAAATTGGAATGTCGGGTGTTGGTTTATACGAATTTTGGTGGCATTCTTGAACAATTTTATGTCGCGAGGACTAAAATATAGTTTTTTTAGAGATTAAGGTTTGATTTATAATTTTGAATAATTTGGGAAATTATTTGTAATTTTTGAATAGTGAGAGGACTTATCTATAATTTTTGAAAGTTTGGGGCTAATCTATAATTTGCCAAGGTCTTAGGGATTAAGTGTAATTTTGTAAAAGTTTAGGGACAAGTTGTAATTTTACGAGATGTTTTATTTTTGAAACGAGAGTGATAAATATTTGATCGAAATAGGTTTTTCAACATTGTCAGGGTTCGGTATGCATATGCATATCATGCATATTCAGTATTGCCACAATCACCGTGTTTGATTCTTTTGTGATAAATTCTGTTTTCACCTCAGTTTGACTTCCGAGGCTACCAACCATTCACCAGTAGATCGTGATTTGGATTATTTAGCTCGGCGTCAAAGTGAGTGGGATAACTATAAACACAAACTGTGTTTTTTTGAAATTATATGTTTTTGATATGCTTTTGCATGTAATCTAGACTAATTAATGGTTTGACAATATTAAAATCTGACTTATGTGACACTTCTATGATATGCAAATATGTTTGAAAACTATTATGAGTTCCTTAATAAATACTCCCTCCGTCCCATAAAGATATGCTAGGTTTCCTTTTTAGTTTGTACCAAATTATAAGCTTGTTTCATTTTCAATACTAATAATTATGTCAATTGTACAATATTGTCATTACTTAAATGCATAATAAATTGTATTATTAATCACTCATTGGATTGCTATGATGATATTTTTTTGAATTATCTACTAAAATTAATAACTCTAACTAATTTTTTTAATCTTTGTGAAAAAAATATTGTGACATATTTTTATGCGTTTGATTGTCTGCTCTACATGCCGTCTGAATATATAATACATATTCTCTGATGGCAGTAGTCCACATATGCCTTAGTGGCTAAGATTTGCCCAAGTGGCTATTTTGTGCCTTAGTAGCCAACCTGTGCTTATGTGGCTATTTTTCGCCTAAGTGGCCATTATTTGCCTAAATGTCTATTACATTATTTGGCTTAATGGCTATTATCTATTTGGACCAGTCTGATTAATTAATAAGAATATTTTGATTCTGTATGAGTGCATATTGTATGCATTGTCTACAAACCGTTTTTTAAAATGGTTTTCTGAGTATATATGTATATGGAGAGAACACCCAATCCCAACACCTCATTAATTAACATAGCAAATATGAGTCTTTAGTTGAAATCTCGAAAGTCCTAACACTTTATTACTTGATTGTCTACTCTTTTGTCAATTGTTTGCTTTATTAATCCTGTCTTTTAATCAAAAACTTCGAAAACCCAATCATGTTATTTATTGTTTTTTCTTTACGAATTGATCACACTTAGTACGCATTCCTTTGGATTCGATATCCCTTGGAATACTCCTAGGTAAAATTACATTGATTATTGTGCACTTGCAAGAACTCGATCACCTTATTATTATGCTTCTTCACATAAGGGTTGGTTCTAACTCTTTTCCCTTTTTTTGGGTTTGTCAGAATTTGGTTGTTCCTGATTTGTAGGATCAGAGGTTTGCTCCTGATTTGTAGGTGTTTGTTCTTTCTCTGGTTCACTTTCGAGTTCATTTTCACTGGTTTTATCAGTTTGTGGTGCAGTAGGATTAACTTCAATCTCAACCTCATTGTCTATCTCAACATCAGACTCCTTTCGGGTACCAACAACAACAACAGGGCTACCAATCTTATCAGTTGTTATAGCTATATCCCTTTGATACTTATAGCTATCAAATTGTCATGACCCGTTTCAGGCCGCAACCGTGCGTACGAAGTGAACTGTCTATATGAGCCCAACTCAGCACAAGCCTCAGAAGAGCAAATATACTACCCGATTTTCTCAATTCCCAATCAATTATAAATAAACAGGCAATATAAGTTAAAACATGATTTATATATAATATATATATAAATAAAACATATCATATATAAATAGAACGTATAAGTAAAATAGAACAACTAAAAATATCGTTATACAAAACTAATACAGAATGAAACACAAAACCCATCAACAGTTCGATGTAGAACTCTACTGTAAACATATACAAAACTCAGTCCAAAAGGGCACTCATAGTAAAAAGGAGGTGTCTACTGAGTGACGAGTATTGATTAATGCCAAAATATAAGACTGAAAAATATAAAGGGAGGAGGGGTGAGAAATCTTAGTGAGGGACGACACTCTAGATCGCCTCATACGTGCATCACAATGACCTTTTGAAAACAATTCTAAAATAGCACAAGCTCATATGTATAATATGATATACACTCTACTAATAATAGTAGTGTCCAAATTCATTTCCAAAATATTTACACTTAAAGCAACCAGTATACGATCAGGCGATATTATCAAATAATATCGTATATTCCTTATATAACATAATTACATAATGAGACTATATACAGGAGTGATCGTGCCACTAGATAACAAGAGTGACTGTGTCACTAGATAACTTGAGTGGCTGGGTCACTAGATAACAGAAGTGACTGTGTCACTAAAATACGTGTGTCTGGCAGAACACACGGTCACCAATTTACCCTGATAACTAAGGGTCTTACGAGCAACATTGATATACCAAAAGCTATGTACCCCGTAGCTAAGGTGTCCCATATATATATAAAAATTTCATAACAAGCAACAAACATATAAGAATTATAAAACCAAAAAACTAATATGTATAGTATTTCCAAATACAGGAAAACCAGTTCATCATATAACGATTTTAAATAGCCAATCCGTTACTTAATCAAATTACATGTGATATCTCAGCATATCAAAAAAAATATAGTGTTATAGAAGACACAACCTAAGTGTCTAAAGCTACCACCGCACTCACCTGAAGTCCAAAGCAAAACTAGACCAATCACGCACCACCAGTAGGGGTTGGTCTTAATGGCAGGAACAAGAAGCTGAAACAATAAATCACAGAGATATCAACATGTGGTACTAGTACTGTGGCAACACAGTATGTATGAAATGCAAATGCAGATGCTAATGCATGCTCGACTCTAAAACCACATCTCAAACCATATTTGATGTTCATAACTTAAAAATCATATTTTATGCAAAATTATGTTTCAGTCCTCAAATTCTCAAAATTCACAGTTCAGACCTCAATGTGACAAATTATCAAATCAGTACTCAAAATACATGAAATACCAATATTAATCATCAATGTAAACAAGATACATAAATTAGACTTTTTAGTCCCTCAATCATATGGCTTATTCGAGTAATGAGATACCTTACTCGAGTAACCAAACAACTCTCTTACTCGAGTAATTATTTACTTACTCGAGTAACTGAATCCTCCTCTCGAGTAATTCAGGGCCTCGATTACTAGAGTAACAAAATGTGTTACTCGAGTAACATGTTTAGATATTCAAACCAATCGAAACTCAATTTCATCCATTCCAATCATTTGTCACAACGTTTAAAGCCAATTCATAACCAAGCAACTCAAATCAAATAATTTTAACCCTTTCCGAATTATCAAATTCATCCATGACCAACAACAGATGGATTCCAACATCCAAAATCATATTTCAAAGCAAAGAACATGAACAAGAAGCAAAGAACCAAACTTAAAATTAAAATCTCACCTCAAATCCATGAATAAACGATCTCAGAAGCAAATATATCGAGAGAGAATGTTCTAAGGGTCTGAGAGAGTGTTCTGAAGTGTTAAGTGATGAAACAAAACAAATAAACTCAGTTTTAAGAATCAACAGCTGCCACACCACTTGCCCAGATTGCACGGCTCACTCGAGTAAGAAATCAGCTTACTTGAGTAACTCAACCCTTCACTTACTCGAGTAACCAACACTCTTACTCGAGTAATCCAACCTTTAACTCAAATTAACAATGCCTTTACTTGAGTAACACCTATCTTTATTCGAGTAACCATACATTCTTTCCAATAAAATTCAAAAAAAAATTAGTCAGTATTTTGACCAAACAAATGGGTTCTTACGCAAACACTCTCAACAAAGTCTTTATCATTGTCAATAGGGCTACCTCTACCATAATGAAAAGAAAGAATCGAACTTGGAGGAATAGGAAACGACTCGAATGCATGATCAAATAGATCCAAGAATGAGTACCAGTCTGGATCAATGTTCTGGCATGAGTTGTGGTCCTTTTGCACTTATGTGCTTTACATCCTTTTATTGGTGAAGAATAATTTTAAATTAATTCGACGGTTACAAATGTGCCAATACATTAAAAAATGGTTATATTGTACATGTATTTTTTAATATGTTGATAGTTTTGGAACCGGTAGATTAATTTTAAACTAATTCTCATCATTAAAAGGAGATAAAGGATGTTAGTGAAAAAGGAAAGTAGCTCTTTCCCAATGTTCTTCACTGTCACCTTCTCAAGTTCATACCAAAATGTTATGTCATGCTCCATCACTCTCATTCTGCATCAACACAAACACAAACCCTTTCAAAATGTTGATAAAATTAAAGACAGACTAAAATCCATCCAAAAACCAGAAATTCATACCTCTTTCTACTCACTTTGATACTCTGTCATTCCAAGCAATCTGGTG
>CAODLS012086681.1:0-10319 GCA_948243855.1 Flueggea neowawraea
AAGTGACGCCACATGTCACATACAGATATCACCATGTGTTGGAGTAACATGCTGCCACGTATTGACGCCATATACGTCAACGCGTCGATGTTACAGGAAGCCACTTGTCACTACTGCACAAACCCACGTGTCGATCTATAATTCGTCCATGTTTTGCGCAGTCAACTTTGACCGTTTGACCGTGTGCCACATGGCAAAATGTGATTGGTATGTGTGTCTTTTCCGGATCCTTCTAATGCTGTCACGTATCGTTATCTGAGTGATCCGCGTGCAACCAATAGAAACGTGCCATTTCATCATTTCTTATCAGATGAATAAATTCATCTGGGTATCCTCACTTAGTATTTTTTGATCGAATTTTTGTCAATTTGACGACCTTCATGATGGAATTTGGTGACGAAATTTTGGCAGGTGACATTTTCAAGGTCGCTGATCTCAAATATTTTGTCAGAATTTTGAATTTCCACTTTCAGAATTCAAATCCGGATGGACTCGAACAAAAAATGACGTTCAAGACGGAAAGTCGAATACCAAAAAATTACAGTATGCATCCTAGAAAGAGACCAACAATATTTTTGAAACATATTAAAAAAACTCATGTTGGCTCTGATACCAATAAATGAATCTTATACCGGTTAACAAATAAACAATATAATAACTAGGTTCGACTTACTAACTTCGATTTCAGCGACTTGCAACGGAACATGACCAGTTTTATGTTGGTCTTCCGAGCAAACCACGGTTGAAATGTCAACGAGAATGCCCGACTATTTCGCAGTCTATATGCCACACGTGATATGTGCAGGACTCGGGACAGGAGGTCGAACCTCTCTCTCTCTCCCAGTTGAAAACTCTCTCTCTCTCTCTCTCTCTCTCTCTTTTTGTGTTTGTGTTGGTGTTGAATGAGAGGAAGGAGCAAATCTCTTTATATAAGCCTCTAACGGGCCTAATGGGCCCAAAAAACTCATTTAATCCCTAACTCAATTGGGTTTGCCAATTGACATCGGTTCACATCCCGGTTCACACATTGACTAACCGAGTTTGATTCTCCTCAATTGGACTTTTTAATTGGTCTCGGCCCACTGTCTTGGTTCACATCTCGACCGACCGAGTTCGGTTCATCCATTATGGGTGATTTTGAACAGTAATCAACTATTAGCTCACTGCCTTTGAAAAAAAAAAATAAAACTACTAATAGCTCACCAACTCTTCTTTTTATTTTTTTGTTAGTTCACATCTATAATTCAAGTCGTGCTAGCACAACCTTGATCATAAATTTGTTTAACACTGGACATGATTATGTAGTTGAGATGAAGCTCTATAACGAAAAGAATTATAAAAAATGAGATTAATTATATATTGTGGACGATACTAGCATTTTTAGTCCCTGGCTTATGCCTCCATATGCGGATACATCCCTATTTTGATTCCTTATTTTAGCAAAAAATACAAATATTTAGGAAAAAACTATAAACTGGAGTGTTAATTAATTAGTTCCATTTGGCTAAGAAATTAAGGTGTGTAGCTGCTAGACTTTGACGAATAATGCCTGAAAGGACCACGCTTGGTTTTGTTGATCATGAATTTAGAGTTAAATTCAGCTTAATCAACGTAAAAGTCAGAAGTTTCTGCCTTGTTAACCACAATGTCCATAATGTCTATTACCGTGTGTTAGTGTGCATTTTTTTGTAATTCTATATTTTTATACTTTTTTATTAGTGTGTATTTTATGTATATTTTTATTAATAATTTTATATCGGATTATGTGTCTTTCTATCTTTATTTTTATGTTTTTATAATTTGTTGTGGTTTATCTTTTCTATGTGATGACTTAGTAACAAGAGTGTAACTTGATGATAATTAAGATGCTTACAGCATGTCCATATCGAAATGGTGTTAATTTTGAAATGCGTGGCAAAAACTGGAACACATTAATGCAAACCTAGAAAAGAAGATAATAGCCACTACGGCGCCATCAAAGTTTTAATGCAAGCCTTTGTCTTTTCTAGGCCTTCAAATATTTTGGGGAAATATCTGTGAACACATTATAGCAAGAACTGGTTTGTTTGATCAAGAAGATAATTGATCCGGTAGATAATTAAAACTAAATGACGTCGAATTCAGATATGGAGAAATTCTAAACGTCGATAAAAAAAATTTGATTTTTCGTTCACACGAAACTAAACAAAATAATTAATCAAATATTAAAAAAGTATTTAAACATTCAATGATTCAATAAACAAATAAACCATTCAATGAAGCTTTTTTTTAAGTCATTTTATTTTACTTTCATTAGAGATCGAATTCATAAACTCTCGGAACTAGAATTTGCTACAACTCATTGGTAGTTTTTAATTAAGTTCTAACTATTAATGTTTTTGTTATCCCTTAAATTAATATATTAAGAGCGTGATAAAGCTGAAATGAAAGTGAATAGTTAATTCTTGTGTCTTAATTAAAGTGACAACTGACATCGTTGGTTTGAAAAAAGAGAGAGTGAAGGTTATTTGGAGAAAGCCATGAAAATAGTCAGAGGAGGAAGACGGTGGCGGTGGCAGCGTCGAGGTGGAGAGAGAAGGGAGAGATGACGTGGGAGGTTGGCCGTTGGGCTTTGAAGTCAGTGAAATTAGGTATTTCTCTAACACTGTGGGTCCTACCTCCTTGTATTGTAACCACCGTCAGATGGAGCCTCGCCGTCAACTCAGTTGACCTCTGGACCACGACCCCACCTCCACACGTGGACTTCCCGTACTCTATTATCTCCACTCTGCTCGCTCTCCGTTATCTTTCACGGAACTCAACCCTAAGACTATCCCACCATTAATATACACGTTATTATCATTTTTATTTGACTGTTATTTCAAAATAAATTTTATTGACTTATGATTGCTTCTACAAATATTTTTTTTAAATGAAATTAGTGGTAGTCTCACGACATCTTAAATTATTTATTAAAAAATTAAGTTTAAACTCTTGAAAGTTTACCATAAGAGCACAAATTATAGACAACACCCGCTACAAGAATTTAAAGTAATTCTCACTCTTCTTGAAAAGATACGAGTGAGTCCATAACGGACAATAAAGTCAGGTCATCATCGCTTCTAAAGAAAATCACAATTATATTGGAAGTCATTTTTAATTAGTGGACAAATTTAGAATGAGGAATTATACAGAATTAAGGGCATAATTAAGAGTTAATTTTCACCATTACTATAGCCTTGAACAGTCCGATTATATATTGATTTCACCTAATATCAAAGATTAAATTTTGTACCTTGCAACTCATACTCCAAAAACATGTTTACATCAAGATTGACGTCATAGACTCCCGCGAGAAAAATGGCTGGTCTTATGTCTGAGCCAAATAATCACTTACTTTTGGACGCTTTATCAAAACCAAGTCTTCTCTCCTTACCCCAAACATTACATTACAAATACTTGGACACTCTTCCTTGGAAAGCCTATACACAACTACTCTCTTTCTCCTATCTCTCAACTCATCATGGACCGCGATTTGCGCCTCTTCCACTCCCGCGGATTTCTCCGGCAAATCCATGCCGTCTCCGATCACTTAAACGGCACTTCCACCCACTGTATTAAAGAAGTTGATTTCTTCTCGAGTCATGATAAGACGACGACTGATCAAAACTTGATGAGCAATGATGATCCGGAGATAAAGACTGAAATATTGACTGCTCCAGTTGATTCCGGTGTTAACGTACGGTTTCGTTTGTCTTTGGTTGGAAACTTGGGTTTACTTTGTGGTTGACTCGGTTTATTATTGTGTGTTTCAGACCGGATTGAATCTCCTTCCTTCAAGTAGTTCTCCAACCCGAAATGAAACCAAACCCAACAAGAATGAAGTGAGTTGTCTTGCTCTTGGTATATACTTATATATACTCTTTTTAAAGATTTTTTTTTCACAATAGATTTCACTTTGTTTTGAATTTCTAAGAATTGAAAATTTTGTTATGTAGCTGAGTGCACTACAAATGGAGTTAGAGAAGCTTCACTATGAGAATACGAAGCTGAGAAACATGTTGGATCAGATTACCAGAAGTTACAAGGAACTACAAGCTCAGCTGCTAATTACAATGCAAAAACAAGCACAATATGTGACTAATCAAGGAGACCCCAAGGTTACTTTTTATTTCCTTTTTTTTTTTGAAAGTTTCTTCATCTTCATGGTCATAAATTCAATAACTGCAGAAGCTTTTTTTTTTCCCTACTGTTGACATATGAAGTATGTAGTTTCTTGGATCGTTAAAAAACCAGTAGAAAAAAGGAAGTTTCTTTATACCATCTGTAGTTTATTAAAGAAATATAGATAACGTGCATCACTTAAATTGGAAACCGAGCTTTCTTGATCCGGTTCAACTTTTCATCAATACACTTCTCTTTTTTCCCGTTTTGATCACTTATAAATTCTCCTAGACAACACAAACTTACAAGTTTTCTACTACTTCTAAATTAAATAATTAATTCCGAGTGTAAAAGTTTTACTCAACTCCTAATTAATAATTATTTTTTTGAAAGATAAATTAATAATTATTTAATTAAGTACTCTAACAATTTTTCATTTTCAATTTAATGTTGAAGAGAAAATTAAAGGTATATGTAACGTTGGATGAATAGTATAATTAGGTTTTGATCTAAAAAAGACCAAGAAAGATATGGCGAATTAGTTTTGCAATAAATGCTTGGGATTCTTTATGAACTTTTCTCAATGTTGAAATGAATCTTATGGATGTACGATATTAATTCATGTAGATGAAGAAAGGGGAACTAAAGTCAAGTCCCATAATGTCAGCTCCACAGTTAACGGACCCACGTTCTTCTGCCCCATTAGATGTCAACGACCCTTCTGTTTCCGAAGACAAGACTCGGGAAATGTCGGTATCCCCCACAAATACTACTATGGAGGCCATGTCACAAGTCCCTGCTTCTGGGAAACATGATCAGGATGGTCCTGATCAGACTTCCCAGACGTGGGGTTCCCCTAAAAGCCCCAAGTTGGAACAGGAAAAATGTGATGATCAAGCTCCTGGTGGAGAGGTCCCTTTTAGGAAGGCTAGAGTCTCTGTGAGAGCTAGATCTGAGGCTCCTCTGGTGAGCTTTTTAATCCATTTCCCCTTCGTTCTTTCAAAACCTAATTCATTCTCAAATGATTTTAGTTACAAATTTGTAATTTTTTAGTATTAGAATTGTCTTCGATACCAATTAAGTACTAATTAAGGTTTAAGAATACGATTTTTGTGGAAGTAAATAAAATACTTGATTCGTTATAATCAACAATAAATTTTAGTTTAACTACTTGTTGATGTTTTTCTGATGAAATGAATGAATAATGATTGGGTTAGTTAAATTTCGTATTTTAGATAAGCGACGGATGCCAATGGAGAAAATATGGACAGAAAATGGCAAAGGGTAACCCTTGCCCTCGGGCATACTACCGTTGCACCATGGCCGTTGGATGTCCGGTTCGTAAACAGGTAAATTATCATTGCAAGAATCTTCTACATTGACTTCGACGTGTTTGAGATTGAAACTAATCAATCAAATAATAGTGTTTTATATTGACTTGACATATTTTGTCATTTACACAAATTGAATAAACAGGTTCAAAGATGCGCAGAGGACAAAAGCATTCTAATTACGACCTATGAAGGAAACCACAACCACCCTCTCCCACCAGCAGCCACGGCAATGGCCAGTACAACCTCCGCCGCAGCCGCAATGCTACTTTCAGGCTCAACCACCGGCAAAGAATCCTTATCCACAAGTAACGGCTTGTTCGCTTCGTTGCCTTACGCATCAACGTTAGCTACATTGTCCGCATCCGCGCCCTTCCCGACAATAACATTGGACTTGACACAAAACCAGAACTCAATGCCCTTCCTTCGAGCGCTTCCTTCATCAGCCGCATTTCCACTTCCTCTGCACGGCTGCCAACAACTTGTGGGACATCCTTTCTACGGTGCTCACAAGCTTCCAGCAATTCCAACGGTGCAGTTAGGGCAAAGGCAACCGTCTGTGGTTGAGACGGTTACTGCAGCTATTGCTTCTGATCCTAATTTCACTGCAGCAGTGGCTTCAGCCATGTCTACTATTATGGGCGGAGCGAGAGGCGGTGATGGGACAGGAAGTAATAATAATGTGGGCAATGGGGTTCCGGGATCGCCCGGCTCCCCTCAACTTCCTCAATCTTGCACCACTTTCTCCACCAACTAGGGCTTCTCTGGTTTGTGGTTGTGGTGAGGTTAGCTGTATATAATTTTTTTTTCCAATGTCGGCAATGAAGGAGAGGTACTTCCTGGAGGTGAAACTTTATAGGCGGGGATTGAGTTCATGATTTTTGAGGTTGGAGTACTGTAAGTAGTAGAGGGCTGGTTATATAGATAAATTTCGGCGTCCTCAAATATAAAACAAATAATAATTAGGGTCTCCCGGCACTGTGGATAGAAACTGATGTATGTATCGTTTATTGATTTTATATTTTTTCAGTGGGTGAGTTTAGCAGGTATACTATTTTACGATACTCAAAACCGGAAGCTTTGAGTGGAGTTTAAGAATGAGGTGGTTCACTAGAAGTGATGTATCTGAGTTCTAAGAAGAATATATGACCATATGTATATAAATAATTCCAAGCGATATATGTATACAGCTTATTATTGTTGAAATACACTTCGAGGTGTATAGTCGTATGTCTGTTTTTTCTGGTTTTAAGTTGCATTTTCTGCACAATAATTGAAATTAACTAATGTTCTTGCCAGTTAGCTTTCATAGTTTTTGCGCATTTTAGCTGTTTTTTTTTATAATTAAGTACTTTTCTCTGGTTAATGTGTATCTGTTCAGTTTTCTTGATTATTCCTCATTTTCTACTGGTTACGCGCGTTGACATGAGGATCAACTACTTCATACACTCAACAGTGAAACTTGAATAGCATATTGATTATCTTGTCGAAAAAAAAGGAAGTGAGGAATATAGATTTATATGTATATATGCAAACACATATTGTTTTGATAATAGGTTGTATACATATAATTAATTTTCATCATCATTTATAATTTATTAGCAGTTTAATGATTTTGTTATTTTTAGTCGTGCAAATATGCTTGTATTGAAACTAAATATGCTTGTATTGAAACTAAGTTTGATTACTGTACAAGATAATTACAGTTTAAATGGTACAGAAATCTAGAAATAACTTGGATGGACAGGCTAAATATCGATCGAAACTCTTTAGGAGACCAAAATGTATGCCTGCACGTTACTTATTATAGTTGTATGTTGATTATAGTTGTATATTGATTTCTATTTCTAAGGAGTGTTACTATCTTTCGTAGTCTCTCTTTTCGTTTTTTTTTGTAATTAACTTTTCTTTTCTATTAATAATATTTTGGAGATTAGATGTGCGATATTATTGGGGTGTCAACTTGGTTGGGGTTCCGTGATGCACTATTTCCTAATCCTCCCGCATTTCATTTAAAAAAATGGTACAAAAAATAATGAAGATTCAATCTTTCAAGTTGTATTTCATCCCTTCATCTATGTAAAAAGGAAAAAGAATAGTTTGTCACGATGAAAACAATTGTCCTTTTAATATAACTTCAAAATTAAATCTTTCGCGATCTTCGTCCACTGATCAAAGTGTAATTCTCCCGTATAGTAATTAAATACACAATACGGCAAACCCTCACTTCTCTTTCTACCTGTCTTATTTTGTTCTTTTAAACTTCACCCCATTTTACTCCAACAAATTTTAATTTAATAAAGGAATACAAATGGAAAACAAAATCTTGAACCCTAGTTATTGGACATGATCTACAAGGGAGGGAATCTAAATTAATTTTCCAGTGTAATAATATCAAGTCTATATATTAATATAAAGCAGAATACACATATTGAAATGTTGACATGTGTCATTCTAAATGAACGACATTTGATGTCTTACTAATGTGACATGTGTCATAAAAACAATAATAAATATGTTTACATTAGACATTTATATCAATTAACCAATTTATATGATAATTAATAAAATATACAATAAAAATTAAAATAAAATAACAAATATAATTTTTAAAAATAAACTTTCATTGCACATTTTAAAAACAAATACTATATTTATACATATTGTTTAATATTCATCATAACAATGTATATTTTTTAAAGAAAAATTATAGTATTTTCCATAATACTACTACTGTTTTTATCCGATCATATATATCAACCTTTTTTTGTCAAATTTGATCTACCAAATGTCCCTAAAAATTAATTGCCATAAATAGGTGCAATTTTCAAAATTTGTATTATGAACTAGTAAATTCACAATCAAATTGATTGCCATAGTGAAGTGTATATTAGTTCTTGAATTTGTTAATATTTCAATTAGAAATTAATGAATGATTTTGGTTTATGGAAGATCAATTTTTTGCTTTATTAATATTTTTTTAATAATTACTCCTTCACAATGTAAAATTTTATTGATTATGCAACAAATGATAATTGACCTAATACATCTTTTGGGTCATTTTCTTGACACACTATATTAATTAAGCCACTTAAAATTTTTTATCTTGTTATAAGTTTTTAATCTCAACAAAAATATAAACAAGCTTTCAGTTTATGTAAAATATATATAATAAATTTTTAACCCCGCAACACAGTGCGGGTATTAGATTGATAAAAAAAAAACAAACCGTTTTAATTTGGTTGAACTTTTGAAATTAAAAAAATGGATAAAAAAAGACAATCCCCTAAAATGAAATTGTTCTGAAATAGGGTGAATAGAATTTTTATTAAATATTAAGAGCCTGACATTAAAATAGTTTCAATCAACCAACTCTTTAAATTGGAAATCTGTTTTTTAATTAATACCATCTTTTTTTTGTTTTGTTTTCTTCTCTTCGTTTTTTATCTGAAAAAATAGACAACAACTAAAATACTTTAGAAACAAATTATCTAAGGTAAGAAAGTGTAAATCCATGTGAAATCACGTATGATATTGGAATTATATAAATTTACTAAAGTTCTACAAAAACTATTTTTTTTCAAAAACTTTTTTTAAAAAAAAAATAAAATACATAGGCACTTGTAGCATCGCTTGGGCCTCCATCTAGTTGATATATAAATTTGATAGCCAATTTGTCAGATCATACATAAAACAGTATTAAAAAAACAGTACGCCTCACGTGCACTAATTTTATGGGAAATAGAATTTAATGCTTTATTTCCAATTTCTTATGTCGTAAGTATCATTGCAGTTCACTCTTTCTTTTTTTTGGTAAATGATTTCTGTTCATCAATCACGTTCCAATTGCAATGATTCCGTGTCGGATTAGTACGAGATGGAGAGTGTCCAAGTTCAATGAACCAGGAGAACCAAGCCCACAAAAATGGCTATGTCCAATTCCAAAGCCGAAGCCTGCACCACCCCATCATAATCAGCTGGTAAACGAGCCGTTGCACGTAAATATACGAAATTGTAGTTTTGGAGTCACCTTGAGTTCCTCCTGCCGCTTCAGTAGCTTTGTGGGAGCTCAGTGACGACATTTCCATATTTGGTACGTAGCTTCTGAAATGTGATTAGTTGCTGAAGGGTTTGGAGGAACTCTAGGTGCTCCCAAACTTTGCTCTTAATCTTATCACATTCGGGTTCTTATGCTTAGATTATGAATGGTAAGCTTCTCCAGTTCAAACAAGAAGATGGATTGTTGGTAAGCTTTTTAGTTGATTATAGTTATGTGCTTCATTCTGTCCTTTTCCTTTTTGTTAAACAAGAGAAGATCAAATCCATAGGGCCCATTCATCCATTGATGGCCCATACCCAAGTTCTCGTGAAAGTCATGACATTTGATGGGTCCCACATCCTTCACATGACTCAAATTAGAACCGTCCGATCAAACTTAGATCCACATGAACCGTTCGAATTTCAAAAACCCATCCCCGGCCGACCGTTAGAAGGCCTCTTGGACGTCTCCTCTGCTTTCGTTTTCTTTTTCTGCAGCGTGGACTTGCAGACACGAACCAGTCGACTTAGCTTCAGCTCTCACACACACTAACCATGGATTTCTAAACTATACACACTTCAATCCGTCTTAGGTGGCTGCCTTGGAACTTGGGTTCTGACAATTGAAGTGTTTGGTTGACAATTACGATCCCATGAGGCGCCACGGCTGGCAACGCCCTCTCCACCCTCTCCAGGTACCACCATCAACTAACAAATTTGTGAATTTCTCAATCATTCTTGTTCAAAGTCTCAATATTTTTGTGCCAATGTTGCAGATTGTGGGGATGGTAGTTTACTGTTTTCTTG
>CAODLS012086752.1:0-26923 GCA_948243855.1 Flueggea neowawraea
GCTTTGATTTCTTTATCCCTTATCTCTTTATATTTATTGTTTGTGTGTATTGGATAAAGTATTCTTACTTTGCATTTGCTTATCTTGAATATTTTGATAATTTCAAAAACATTTTTAAACAAGTTTTAAAAGTCAAAAATCTAATTCACCCCCTCTTGGATTGCCATTTCGGGCCAACAATATATATACATATATATATATATATATATATATATATAATATATAGATGTGTGTGCAAATAAAATATCATTGTAACACATTTGCTATAAGCAAAATCGAATACAAGTATCAAAAATATAGATGTGCAGAAAATCCAAAAGACAAAATGTAATCCAGTAACCTGATAACATCCCGGTTCGAAGCTCTAAAACAAATGAAGAAGCTCGACCAAAAGGGCGTCACGAACGAAAATAATATGCGCCTGACTGAACAAGGATGTCAAATGGTTACCGAGACAAAATGTCAACCTATAAGAAAGAAACATGATAAACACATAAAATAAAAAGGGCCAGAACCCAGTGAGGAACAACACTCCAGAATGTCTCATGCGTGCCTCACAAATATTGTTTTGAAAACAAGTCAAAAATACCACACTCAGGTATAAATAGGTATACGTATATATACACACTACATATGTAGTAAGATTTCAAAAAGAACGTTTCGAAAACGTTTGCAGACAAAGCAAACACATGCACTCGGCAAAACGATACTACTAGTATCAGAGTCAAAACATATATCGTAGATATGGGACTAAAGTAAACATGATATGGACTACACCACTAATCATAAGGTGTTGTGGACCCGCCACTAATGGTGATGAGGACTCCATCTCTAATCAATATCAAATCATGTGCTGGATCAGAGCACATAACTACCGACATTCCTGGTAACTAGGATTTCTCAAAAGATTGGTATATTAAAGGCTACGTGCCTCGTAGCACAGGTGTCCTCATATCGGAATACCAAATTATACTAATACATGGTATAAAAATCAAAGGCATGCAATACAATATCAAAATCAGAGAAGAGATATATAATACATATCTATCATTTTCAAAACAAGTACTAATTATTAAATCACATACTCAGTTTTTTGACTTAGTCAACCCTCATATTAGTCCATTTTCGTAAATACGTTCAGCACATCAAAAACAATAATAGAAGTTTTGAGACACAACTTATATGTCTGAAACTGTCATCCACTCATCTGGATATCCAAGCTCTACTGATCAAGCGCCACTGTCGGGTGACTGATTCTGCTGACAGGAACACAAAGATGAAAAAATATATCAGAAATGAAAATTTATCAGAAACAAAGTAAACGAGACTCTGGTATTGTGGCTGTACCGAAATGTGTGCACATACATATGCAGACTCGAGCATCCAAACAACACTAAAAAACATACACCAGTCAAAGATCTGACACTTTCGACCCAAAAATCGGAACCTATGTAAAATTATAATTTGGCCCCTGAACTTTTGTAAAATTATATTTTAGTCCCCAGGCCTTGTAAAATTACAAACTAAGCCTCAAAATTTCAGAATTTACAAAGGAATATTCCAAGAAGTCAGAATTCCCAAATGAGTTTTCAAACTTTCCGAATTTATGAAACTAGCTTATTTTCTCAAAATTACAAATATAACTCCCAACTTTCTAAAATTACAAATCTAGAAATCAAGTTTTTAAAATTACAAATCAACACACAAATCTAGAAAAAACTTTTCAGAAATTACAAAACTAGATTGAGGCAAAAGTTATTCTCAAAATTAGTAAACTCCCGATTTGACCAACAAATATCGAAACCAAATACATACATTGGTCGATATCAACATCAGTAACATTAATCCATCAACAATTTTCTCAAACAAACAACAAAATTGCTCAAAATCCATCAAAACCGTTCAAACCCTAACCCACTCCAAGAACTCATCAAATCTCTTGATTCAAGGCTTGTTTCTTGTAAATCTAAGTCCTACCTAACATATTCAAGCAACCTCAAACATCCATTCATCGAAAATCATCTGGAAAATCAAAATCCAAGGAAAATCGAATAAAAAAGAACCAATAGATTTTATGCACAAAACAAAGGAAAAATATTAGAAAAGACGTGATTCTTACCTCAAAAATGATTTAGGAACGTTGGGAAGGCAATGAGGGAGTTCTTTGAAGTGATTTGAGGGTGAAGAGAGTGAATGGGATGGAGTAAATGTGAAACCCATCAATGGGTGGGTTTTAATGAGCTACAGATCGAAACTTAGGTCATTATTCATGCAACGTACATCTTGGTAGTTTACAACGTATGCCCCTCTATCTCAACATACGTTATTATGCTTCCAGAGGCCTCAGCTTCTACGAGAACACATCACCACGTACGACATATTAAGGACTATGTATGTTGATCATGGCAGAACTCCTGATAACGTATGTCTTGCTACCTCCAACGTACGTCTTAAGTTTTCCCAAATAACATACATTTTGAATAAGGCTAACGTACGTTATCAACACTCCAGCACACAAACCCAACATTTCTCGTTCTCTACGTGCATCGAGCCTCCCTCGGGATTCCGTAACACCTAGACCCTTAATAATACATCCACCAAACAACATTAGCATTAGATCAATCTCCAGGTTATCTAATTGATATCGAAAACACCAAAAAACTAAATCATACCCGAACAACGAGCTACATGAATCCAATTGGATTGGGCAGAATATTACATACTTCCCCCTAAAAACAAATTCGTCCTAAAATTTTGAAACAAATCATACCAAACTAAGATCCATCCTAGATCTTCAAACGACCCAAATCATGACTGCTCAATGAACACCTGGCTACCCAGCCAAATGAACAAACATACATAAATGATGATGCAGAAACAAAAATCTACATTGACATGCAGAAACAAAGATACAGGATGTATAGATGGAGACAGACATGCAGAAACAAACTGCAGAGATGCAGAAAATGAAGATGCGAAGATTGAAACAGATACAGAAGAGTAAAACAGAGCGCACTGAACTAAGAATCAGCAGAGTCAAATAAATGCGAATATCTGCACCACATCTCATCCTCGGCCTCTCAAGTGGCCTCCTCAACAGAATGATGTCACCAAATCACTTTCACCGAAACAATCTCTTTGTTCCAGAGGCCATTGACTTGTCAATCAACAATTCTTACAGAATCCTCATCGTAAGATAAGTTGGATAGAACCTCAATAGACTGCGATGCCAGAACATGGGATGGATTAGGAACATACTTCCTCTGAAGAGATACATGGAACACTGGGTGAACAGAACTAAACTGAGGCAGCAACGCCAACTCATAAGCAACAACACCAACTCGACCAATAATCTCGAACGGACCAATGTATCTCAGGGTCAACTTGGCCTTCTTCCCAAATCTCACGACACCCTTCATCGGTGATACCTTGAGGAATACATGGTCCCCAATCCCAAACTCCAAATGTTTACGCTTTGGGTCAACGTAAGTCTTTTGACGACTATGTGTAGTTTTGATCCTTTGCTGGATCATCCTGACTTTCTCAGTCGTCTCCAAAATAAGATCTGGCCCAATGACTCTCTCTCTCATGTCTCAACTCAACATAAGGGAGATCTACATTTCCTCCCATACAAAGTCTTGTAAGGCGCCATCCCGATACTCGAATGGTACGAGTTATTGTACACAAACTCAACCAATGACAAGTGAGAATCCCAAATCCCACCAAAATCAAGAGCATACGCTCTCAACATATCCTCCAAAGTTTGATTTATCCGCTTGGACTAACAATCGATTTGCGGATGAAATGCAGTATTGAAATCCAATCGAGTACCTAACTCCTCCTAAAGTTTACACCAGAACTACGAAGTAAACTGAGGTCATTTGTCAAACACTATAGAGACTGGCACACCATGTAAACATACTATCCCATCGACATATAACATCGCCAATTGTGCCGCTTCATATGTCGTCTTGGCAGGTAGAAAATGTGCCGGTTTCGTCAATCCGTCCACGATCACCTAAATGGAGTCATACCCATAAGATGTCCTCGGTAACCCAACCACATAGTCCATTGTGATGTGATCCCACTTCCACTCTAGAAGGGGCAACTACTGCAGCAGTCCAGTAGCATGCTGGTGCTCAAACTTGCCCTGCAGACAGGTCAAACACCGGCTAACAAACTCGTTATATCCTTCTTCATCCTTGGCCACCAATGGACTCTCGAAGATCCCGATACATCTTAATATACCCAGGTGTATAGAATATATGGAGTTGTGATCCTCGCTCATAATCTCCTATCATAAAGCACTAGAATATGGTACATACAACCTCAATCCAAAAAGCAAAGAACTCCCGAATCATCAACACTGAACCCAGGTACACCAGATGATCTAAACTTCTCAATCAAACTCTGCATATCGAAATCCTTCTTTTGAGCCTCTCGGACCCGATCCAACGATATAGACCTCGCATCAACATGACCAAGCAAAGCCCCAAAGTCATCAAACTACAACTCAACTTCATCCTCCATCAATCTCTGCCACTCTGACGCTGCTGGTTGTCTCTCAACTGCGATGTGAGCTAAACGCCCCATCGACTTCCTACTCAGAGCATCGGTCGCGGTGTTCGCTTTGCCAGGATGATATGATATGGTACAATCATAATCTTTTAACAACTCAAACCAATGTCTTTGCCTCAAGTTTAGGTCTTGCTATCCAAAAATATACTTTAAACTCTTATGATCTGTGAAGATCTCAAAGGTCTCCGCACATAAGTAATGCCTCTAGATCTTGAGTGCGAACACAACTGCCACCAACTCTAAGTCGTGTGTCAGATAGTTTTGTTCATGCCTCTTAAGCTGTCTCGAGGCGTAGACAATTACCTTGCCATGCTGCATTAATGCATAACCCAATCCAACCTTTGTGGCATCACAGTACACTGCAAATCCTCTAGAAACTGATGGCAAAACCAACACTGGTGCACTAGTCAAACACCTTTTCAACTTTTGGAAACTATCCTCACACCTATCAGACAAAACAAACTTAACTACTTTTTGAGTCAATCGAGTCATAAGAGCTGCGATCCTAGAAAATCTTGGATAAACCTCCTATAGTAGCCACCCATACCAAGGAAACTCTAAATCTCAATAACGGTCTTAGGTCTCTCCCAATGGAGTATTGCCTCTACCTTCTTCGGATCTACTATGATCCCATCCTTAGACACCACGTGTTCCAAAAATGCCACATGGTCAAGCCAAAACTCTCACTTTGAGAACTTTGCATACAACTGGTACTCTCTCAAAGTCAGCAAGACTGACCTCAAGTGGTCATCGTGCTCCTCCCTACTCATCGAGTGCACCAAAATCTCATCGATAAAAATAATGACAAACCAATCCAAGTACGGTCTAAACACTATGTTCATTAAATTCATAAATGTCGCTTGTGCATTAGTCAAACCAAACGACATCACAAGGAACTCATAGTGACCATACCTAGTCCGAAAAGCTATCTTGGGGATGTCCTCACCCCTAATCCTCAGCTAGTGATATCTCGACCTCAAGTCGATCTTAGAAAACCACTGCGTACCCTACAGTTGGTCAAACAGGTCATCTATCCTCAGAAGGGGATATTGATTATTCAATTTCACCTTGTTCAACTATTAGTAGTCAATACACATATGAAGAATCCTGTCCTTGTTCTTTACAAATAATACTAGAGCACCCTAACGCGAAACACTCTGTCGGACAAATCCCTTATCCAACAACTCTCTCAACTGGGTCTGCATCTCCTTCAACTCTGCTAGTGCCATCTGATACGATGGAATCGATATCGGATCGGTACCAGACTGAACCTCTATGGCAAACTCAATCTCAAGCTGACAACTCTTTGGGAAACACATCAGGAAACTCCTGCACCACTAGTACATCTTTCACTCTCAACTTTGGTCCTTCTTACTCACCCAAAACAAAGGCCAAATACGCCTCACAACCTCAGCGGATAATCTTCTCTGCCCTGACAGCTAACACATACCCCTGCACGACACTATCGCGTTCACCCTGATAACAAAACTCACTCTGACTCGGAAGTCGAAAGCATACCTTTTTCACAAAATAGTCTAAGGTAGCGTGCCAAGTTGAAAGCCAATCCATACCAAGTATAAGGTCGAACTCCATAACGTCTAACAAAATCAGATCGGCTACCAACTGGTACCCATCAATGCCAATCACGCTACCTTGAACCCTAGATTCAATTAGCATCTTACCACCCAAAGGTGAAGATACCTCTAACAATGAGTCTAACTGACGCAAAACCAACCTCACACACTTTACAAATGTGATGCACCATAATCAAATAATACATATGTAGAAATACCAAAGATAAATAACGTATCAGTCACTGTGGTATTGGAGGTTTGTGCCTCCTAACAAGTCAAATGATACATGCGAACCTGACCACCTATAGCAGAGCTTCTCGACCCGGCCACTACCCTGACCAATCTAGCTATGGACCCTATAACTTGTTGCACCTTTGCCAACACCAGTACGAGCAGTATTTGTACCATCTACTACTGCTGTATTGACTGGGATCATGTTCCATGCTTTAGGGACACTCAACCACCTTGTGTCCAGGCTGTCTGTAATGAAAATAGAGACTCGCTGCCCTGTTACAAGTACTAGGGTGTCTCCTCCCATAAATCTCACAAAGTGCATATGAGCCTCCCACATTCTGACCTTTGGCACGCCCAGCTGGCTGTGCCATACAACCACTCTGGGGCCTCTGTCCCTATTTCTGACCCTGAACTCCAAAGGATTGTCTACGTCTCTGCTCAGATTAAATGCTCTGACCACGACCCTACTGGCCACTAGACACACCGTTTATATTTGCCCCCTTGGGCTATCTCAGATGTCTCGCATCCTGATACTCTATGCTCTTCACAGCCTTAGTAATTTGTGATACAGTGGTCAACCTCTAGGTCACCACCACTCTACTAATCTTGAGTAGCAACCCAGTCAAAAACTTATTCGCTAAGGCCTTCTCACTACCGGTCTCTGCAGATGCATACCTGCTTAACTCTCTGAATCTGTCCTCATACTCACTCACTGACGTACCGGGCTCCTGATGGAACTCGGTAAACTGGTATGCCTTCCTATCCCTCTCACTCTGAGGAATAACAGACAGTGTGAGCTCATACTTGAACTCCTCCCAAGTGGCAATCCTGCGAGATCCCTGGTCTTGCCACCATCTAGCAGCTCGATCATCTAACAAGAATGATGCAAGTTTGACTCTCACAACATCATCAGTAATCTTTATAACCTTAAACATTGTCCCACCATGAAAGTGAAATTCTCGAGATCATCTCCCATTTTGCCCGCAAATCTAGGAGGAGCGAGCTTCAGAAACCTGGCGAGATGGGACTCAGCATTAGGTTGTGGTGCTACTAGAGCTAAGACAAGTGCAGGTACTACAACTACCTCTAATTAGGGTGGAGGAAATGGTGGTGCTGCAACCACTATAGGAACTGGTTGACCTCCAGCTGCCTGACCAGCTAAGAGCGCCTCTACCCGAACCAATATATGGGTGAATCTCTCAAATGCATCCATCAGACCCGAATGCGGCGGCTGAGGTGCTAGAGCAGCAACCTTTGGACACTAGCTGTATAATGCTGATCAATAATAGAATAAGCAATAGCCTCGACGAGCTAATGTCTAAGCCTCTCACGGCCTCTACCACAACCTCTCTCGCGAGGACAATCCATATCTACAAACAGAACAAAACTCGTGTATGCAAATGTCAAAATGCATGTGACCGCCACAGTACTAAAATGAAGATCAAAGAGTGTACAGAGGCAAAATCAGTTAGACTCAATCAAAGATACCTACGCTCCATACCAACCCCAGACTTACGAAAACCTAGTGCTCTGATACCACATTTGTCATGACCCATTTTCGGACCATGACCGACGTACAAGGTGAACCGTCTGTGGGAGCCCAGCCCATCTCACACAAGCCTTAGAGAATCAAAAATTTTACCCAGTCATTCATTTATCAAAAATTTTTTGATAAAAGCCATTTGTAAGAAACCATATAAATATATGGAAATAATATATCGATATAACAAAATATGATATATAAGAAATCAAATACAATGTATATGAAATGAGTTTTGGAGAAAAATCCAAAAGATAAAAACATAACCTGGGTAATCCAACAGTATCTCGGTGCGGAGCTCTAAAACAAAAGATGTAGATCGGCCAAGAGGGCATCACTAACCAAATAAATGTACGCCTCACTAAGCAGAGATGTCCAATGGTTGCCGAGTCAAAATGTTGACCTGTAAGATAGAAACAAGATAACCACAAAAAATAAAGGAGGTTGAAACCCAGTGAGGAACAACACAGAGTGCCTCATACGTGCCTCACAAAGACTGTTTTGAAAACAGTTCAAAAATACCACACACAGGTATAAATAGGTGTACATACATATACACACTACATAAGTATTAAGGTTTCAGAGAAACATTTCATAAACATTTACAGACAAAGCAAGCACATGCACTCGGGCAAAATAATACTACTAGTATCAGAGTCAAAAACAAAGTTTACGTAATAACGGAAATCTCATAGTAAAAAACATCGTATAAGCGATATGGGACCAAACGTAACCATGGTGAAGTCTGTGCCACTCCATCAATTGTATAATAAACGTGGACTCTACCACTAATCAAAAAAAATCATGTGTCAGGTCGAGACACATGGCTACTGGCAGCCAGGTAGTTGGGCAATATCAAAGAATTGATCATGGAAGAACTCTAGATAACGTATGTCTTGCTACCTTCAACGTACGTCTTTTGTTTGCCCAGATAACATACGTTATGAATAAGGCTAATGTACGCTATCAACACTTCAGAACACATACCCAACATTTCTCGTTCTCCACGTGCATCGAGCCTCCCTCGGGGTTCCATAACACATAGACCCTCGAGAATACATCCACCAATCAACATTAGCATCAGATCAATCTCCAAGTTATCTAATCGATATCGAAAACACCCAAAAACTAAACCTTACTTGAATGGAGAGCTACAGGAATCCGATCGGATTGGGCGGAATATTACAGCAGTAGACGCGAAATTGACGATTTATAGGTTTCCTAACAAATTTTCTAAGCAAATATGTTCTTCTTCTCTTTTCTCTCCCTTTTCTCTTCTGTTTTCTCTCAAATAAGTGACCTGAGCATGAAATGAATATGTTATCCTTATCTAACTTCTAATTTTATTAAGTTTAACTTAAGCACGAGGAGGCGACATGCTTAATTTGGTCCACTCAGAAACTTCCACTTTTTTTCTTCCTATCTGCTCCATTTTCTATGTTTTTGACACCTAAGTAGGCCAAAAACTGCTTAATTTTCAAGGCAAGCTAATAACACTTATTTATATATTTATCTAGATGTAATTACGAAATCACCGATTTACTTCTCTTTCATAATTATCTGACTTTTGAACCCTATTTCTCCTACCGATAAACCCATTCTCATAAGTTTTTTTCTAAAATATTCTCGAACCATATCGACAAATGGGACTATGATGTATGCAATACCAGATCAACACATATAGTATGCTTATCTTAAGCGATGCAATGTTATGTCGGTCATTGTCATGACAAATAATTAGCAATGAAATATAACAATTGAAAAATATTAATATACATAACTATATAGATATGGACGAAAGTAGAGAAAAATTATTACATTACAGTAACAATCAACTTTGAATTAGTGATTCACATCATTATTCATAGATTACCAAACTAAATATAGAAAATTAAAATTTAACTATCTTATTCTCTCTTCCTGTTGAGTTTGAAATTTAAGTGTCACCAACAGTGGTAACCTGTCCAATAACATCTGTCAAAATATGAGAAAAAATTATGAACTTATAAAAATATTCCGCGACCAATAATTTAATAAGAAATATGAAAAAACATTTACCCACTAAATATGAGTTGTCAACCGATGGTGCAATGATCTCACTGAATGATGAGAAACTTTCCATAATCTAATTATCCGAGCCTTAATTCGCCAAGTCTCCTTTACAGGGGTTACATCACTAAGAAAATCGTATCACCTTGTCATAACCTATGATTCAAATCAGAGGTGAGACATAACAAAAAAATAGAGAGTAACAAAGGAAAATCATTAAGGTCCAAACTCAAACCATACGAAAAGTAAATTAAAAACCTTTATTTAATGCTACTAAATAAAAAAACTTGCTCTTCTCATGAATAACCTAGAAATTTACTATGGCATATAGATTTATTACAAATTGTAGAATTCGTAAATCAATCATGGCATAAGTAAACAGGTTAACTGTGCACATCTTTTTATAAGTAATTTTCAAAAACCATAAATGCAGATCCAATTGGGTTTAACAATATCATAATAGAGCTAAAATGGTTGTTTGAATCAATTTGGAGATAAAATATGTCACGACCCGTTTCTGGACCATGACCGGCGTACGAGGCGGACCGTCTATAGTAGCCCGATCCATTCCGCACAAGCCTCAGAGAATCAGAAACTCTACCCGTTTATTCATTTAATAAAACATTTTTTAATATAGCTCATTTGTAAGAAATCATGTATATATGCAAATAAAATATCATTGTAACACATTTGCTATAAGAAAAATCAAAATACAAGTATAAAAATATAGATGTGCAGAAAATCCAAAAGACAAAACGTAACCCAGTAACACGACAACATCCCGGTGTGGAGCTCTAAAACAAAGGAATAAGCCCAGCCAAGTGGGCGTCATTAACCAAAATAATATGCGCCTCATGGAGCAAAAATGCCAAATGGTTGTTGAGACAAAATATCAACCTATAAGAAAGAAACAGGATAAACACAGAAAATAAAGGGGGTCAAAACCCAGTGGGAAACAACACTCCAAAATGCCTCATACGTGCCTCAGAAAGACTGTTTTGAAAACAGTTCAAAAATACCACACATAGATATAAATAGGTATATCTATATATACACACTACATACGTAGTAAGGTTTTAGAGAAACATTTCGAAAACGTTCTCAAACAAAGTAAACACATGCACTCCAGCAAAACGATACTACTAGTATCAAAGTTAAAAATGAAGTATAGGTAATATGGGACTAAACTAAACCATGGTGTGGTCTATGCCACTCCATCAATTGCAAAGTAATCGTGGACCCCACCTTTCATCGAAAATAAATCATATGTTGAGCCAGGATACATGACTATAGACAGCCCTGGTAGCTAGGCAAAAACAAAGCATTAGTATGCCAAAAACCACGTACCCCATAGTATAGGTGTCTCATATTCAAAAACAAATCGTACAAAAACATAGACATACATATCAGAATCAAAAACAGAGAGAAGGATATATAATACGTATATATCAAGTTTCAAAACAAATTATAGAACATTATTTCACATAGCCAATTTATTAAATTAACCAATCCTTAGATTAGTCCATTTTCAAAATATGTGTTATACACAACAAAAAATATATATTTTTCGAGACACAACCTATGTGTCTGAAGTTGTCATCCACTCACTTGGATGTCCAAGCGCTACCGATGTGGAACCACTGTCGGCCGACTGATCCCACTGACAGGAAGACGAAGCTAAAACAAATATATATCAGAAACAAAAATATGTTAAAAGCAAGGTAAGCAAGACTCTGGTACTGTGGTTGTATTGAAATGCATGCATATGCATATACAGAATCAAATGTTCAAACAAATTCCCAAAAACCCACATCGATCGAACATCTAACAATCTCGACCCAAAAATCAGAACCTATATAAAATTACGATTTGGTCCCTGAACTTTTGTAAAATTATATTTTAGTCCTCGAGCCTCATAAAATTATAAACTAGTCCTTAAGTTCTAGAAATTACACACGATTATTCCAAGAAGTCAGAATTCTTAAATGAGTCCCCAAATTCTCCGAATTTATGAAACTAACTTATTTCCTCAAAATTACAAATATAACTCTAAACTTTTCAAAATTACAAATCTAGATATCAAGTTACTAAAATTACAAATCCTTATCCAAGTTTCTCAAAATGTACAAACCTAGAGATAACTTTCCAGAAATTACAAAACCATCTTGAGGACAAAAGTTTATTCTAAAAAATACAAAACTCCCAATTCGACCAACAAAAATCAAAACCAAATACATACATTGGTCGATCTCAACATTAGGAACATTAATTCATCAACAATTTCATCAAACAAATAGCAAATTCGAGGTAAATCATCGAAACCCAAATCTAACCCTAGCTTCACCAAAAACACATCAAATCACTTGATTCAAGGCTTGTTTCTTGTTAATCTAAGTCCTACTTAACATACTCAAGCAACCCCAAACATCCATTCATCAAGAATCGTCCCGAAAATCAACACCCAAGCAAAATTGAACCAACATAATTTATGAACAAAACAGAGGAAAAAGGAAAGAAATGATGCGATTCTTACCTTAAAAATGGATTAAGAACATTTGGGAAGGCAATGAGGAAGTGATCTGAAGTGATTTGAGGATGAAAAGAGTGAATAAGACGGAGTTATGGCAAAAATCGTCGGTGGTTGTGTTATAAATAAGTTGCAGATAGAAACGGTGGGTTTCAGCAAATACAAAGGCAACGTATGTCATTTTTAATGCAACGTACGTCTTGGTTCTTCAGAACGTACGTCCATCCATCTCAGCGTACGTTGTTAAGCTTCTAGAGGCATTAGATTCTATGGGAACACTTTACCACGTACGTCACACCAAGGGCTATGTACATTGGTCATGGCATAATTCCAGATAACGTACCTTTTTCTATCTCCAACGTACGTCCTGTGTTACCCATACAACGTACGTTGTGAATAAGGCTAGCGTACGTCTTCAACACTCCAGCTCATATACCCAACATTTCTCGCTCTCGACGTGCATCAAACCTCCCTTGGGGTTCCATAACACCTAGACCCTCATGAGTACACCCACCAGCCAACATTATCAACAAAGAAACCTCCAAATTCTCTAATCAATATTGGGAACACTCAAAAACTAAATCATACCCGATCAGAGAGCTAGAGGAATTCGATCGGTTTGAGCAGAATATTACAAAAATAGTTATCTATTTTTTGTGGAGATAAAATTCAATTTAGAGAAAATGCTTATATTTTCACATGAACACTTCGACAAAAAAAACTCTAAAACAATATATATGGTTATTTATAGTTAAGAAAACAGTTTTCTGTTTTCTATTTTTGTTTTTACTTTTTGAAAATTGAAAACAATTAGAATAAAGAATTTTTTTGAACAAAATTTTTATTTTTCCATTTTTGTTTTCCAATTTTCTAGAAAGCAATGAAAATTTTTCTCAACTAAACAACCCCTATATTTTTTTTTGGATAATGAAGTTAAAATACATATATGAGCTTACATATTGGTATAATCCTATTACATATTTTATTTCTATATATTCTCTATGTGTGTGTGTGTGTGTGTGTATTGCACATATACTTTCTACACTATCAGAAGGTACATTTTTCTTTTTAATATGAACTATTGGAATTTCTGAAAAGCACCACCCACTGTCTCTAAAGCAATGATGAACAAGGGATGAAGAAGATAGGTAAATGCTACTCACATAGGATGAAGAAGATAGAGAAAAAGAAGGGTTGTAGATTTACAAGTGAAAGCCAAACAAGAAATGAAAACTGAAAAGGGTTTCCTTAGATCAGAATAGCAATCAAAAAGACTAGTGATTTAATCGATTTTGGTTGGTAGGGTAAGGAAAGTTGATTCAAATGGAAAGGAAAGATACAAGTTGAAGGACAAATAATATAGGATGCATTGTCCGTAAAGTGTTGAAAAGTAGACTTAATAATTTGAGGTTTTCTTTAACATATTCATGTGAAGGATCAAATGTGTGATCTTGGAAACATGTCAAAGCACGTAGAACACTATGTAATGCACACAAAACAGAAGAGCCACACATGCTGAAGAAGGATCAAAGAGCATAGTTGTCACCACCTAAAATCGGGTCATGACCGGCATACGGGTGGACCGTCCATGGGAGCTCAGCCCATCTTGTACAAGCCTCAGAGATACAGATAACTACCCATTCATTTGTTATTAGTCAATTTTATTAAAATAATATAAAATCATTTATATTAAAAACATGCCTTATATATATAATAATGTATCAAAATATTTTGTAAGAGTATAAACGTGATGGAAAAAATAGGTAAATAAATATCTCAAAATATAAAATATGAAAAACCCCATAACCCAACAGTGTATTAGCATGGAGCTCTAAACAAAGAAGGAGAGCCCGGCCAAAAGGGAGCCACTCACCAAACTATACATACGCCTCACTGAGATGCAAACGTTGAACTGGTGCTGACTCCAAATCAACCTGAAAATGTTAAAGAGTCAGTAAAACTCAGTGAGGAATAATACTTCAGATCGCCTTATACGTGCGTCATAGAGTCTGGTTTGAAATCATTCGAAAATACCACATGCAATATATTTATATACGTATACCTACGTATACACTCTATGTATAATATGCTTTTAAAAAAAATTTCTAAAATCCTTCGCAAACAGAGCAAATAGCATGCAACAAATAGAATACATAATATACATATACAGAATATATAACAGAGGTGGATAGGGACCAGAACAGATAGATAACAGAAGGGGGACAGAGCCACCCATCAGATCAAACAGAGCACGTGGTCTGGCAGGACGCACGACTACCATATTACCCTGGTAACTGGGCCTTCTCAGGGCATTGGTATACCAAAAGCTGCGTTGCCTTGTAGCTAGGTGTCCCTTAATACAATATATATATATATATATATATATGTAATACCAAATGTCAACAGAATACTGAGTATTAATAAACACATAACCGGATTATTAATTAATCAAACCATTATTAATCCAAATTTCCTATATAACTCGAGGACATCAAAATGTAATAATTTTCAAAAGCCACAACCTATGTGTCTGAAGCTGCTATTCTCTCACCTGATAGTCCAAGCAAAGATCACCAGTCAACTGCCGCTGGTGGGTAGCTGTTCGTGTTGGCAACCACAAGGAGCTGTATAGACATAGCCAAACAATAATCAATATGTGGTACTGTGGTAATACCAAATGCATGATATGCAAATGCAAGTGTAGACCCTCAAAGTCGTCCAAAATATAATATGAAAGTGAATCTATCACTTTCGATGCAAAATTCAAAACCTACGTAAAATTACAGTTTGGTCCCCAACTTGTGTAAAATTATGTTTTAGTCCCTGAGGTTCGATAATTTATGAAACCGTTCCCGAGGTACCTTGGAATTACCAACTTGCATTCCATAAGTCAGGATACCAAATTCTATCCCGAACTCTCAAAAATCGCAAATTAAACTTTGACTCGTAAAATTACAAGTCAGTCCCTATAATTCCAATAATTGCAATCTATCCCTTAACTCTCTAAAATTTTCAAATCTATCTACGGCAGAAAATATTTGCAAAAACACCCCAATTCTACCGCGACGGAAAAATGTTTGCGAAAACGCCAAAATTACGCTCTGCTCGATTCTCAATAAAACCAGACATACATTCTGACTCAATTTTACCTCCTGAACACGAATCTAACCTCAGAATTCAAAAACAAACACTGAATCATCCTAAAATTATCAAAACCCGTACCTATACCTATCTCTCTCAATTCATCACCAAATCAGTTGGTTCAAAGCTTGAATTATGTTCCTACAAGTCCCCTCTAACCTATTCTAACATCCATTAACTTAGAATCATCAGAATCCAAACCTAGATGGATTTCAGCCAAGAATTTGCATGTGTGAATCAATGCATTAAATGGAGTTATAAATGAAGAAAGGATGTTAATCTTACGTCAGAAGTTGTTTAGGAGCACTGGAGAGCAATTCAGAGGATTTTCAAATGAGTATGGAGAGAATGTAGAGAAATGACAGAAAACGTTGGGTTTGCTACGTTTTAAGAGCTGCAGATCAAAACACACTATTTCGACATTTTCAAAGGCGACATACGTTGTGGTGCACAACGTACATTGTGACACATGCAGTAGCCACTGTTTCGAGGAAAACACACCTCGATGTACATTGTTCCCAGACAATGTACATTGATCATCCTCGCCACAGATAACGTACGTCATACCTATATGACGTACGTTAAACTACCTTTCCAGGTAATGTACGTCTTACTCAATGTACTATGTACGTTGTTCACTCTCTAGTCACATACTCGATATTTCACGCTTCTCAACGTGCATCAAAATTCCCTCGAGGTCCAATAACACCTAATCCTTGACAAATGTGTCCGATTATCTTCAAGATCAATCGGACTCGGTCGAAAATCTCCAGGAATCCTGGCCGGAACGGACAGAATGTTACAATAGTAGACACCTATTGTCAAGCAGTGGTTACTGGATTATACACAATGCACACATAAGGAGAACACTGTACATAATACTCTAATGAAATCATGGACTACGCATGTAGTACTTATGGTATGCAAGTAGCACGAGCTAACGTCAGAAATTTCAGCATTTTGCAAGTTTCTCAAAACAACTACATTAGGATTTACAACATCTATTTTTGCGAGAACCCATATAAATAGACATGCTCTGTCCAGAGATAAGATGAGAAATTTTTTTGAGAGAGCCCAAGCTTTGTCAATTTGATTCTTGGTTTTCTCTCTCATTGTGTTCTCGAGTTCTTGCTTACAAAATATGCCATTCACTTGAGATTTGCTTACTGGGTTGGTGCAAGAATATTGTTTTCAATCTGGGAATCCATTTATAATCAAGCTTTGGTGTTAAAGCTTGAGGGTAGTATTGGTTTGCTTTGTTTGGTTCACTGAAAAATAAAGAGGTCTTGGTTTTTGTGTTTTGGCCAGTGAAAAACAAGGTTTATAGGTTGCTTATCAACCTGCAAAACAAAATCCGTAAAGATTTTCCTCCATCCGCAAGTGAGGAAGTGTTTAGTGGATTGAAAACTCTCTAGTGAGTTAGAGGAGTGGACGTAGGTCAAGGAGGACTAAACCACTATAAAATCGGGCTTTGTTTCTCTTTCCTTTACTCTCTTTTATTTCATTCTTGTGTGGTTGTGTTTTGAATTGAACTACTGTTTTGATTTGCAAAAAAATTTCAAGAGCTTTAAAAATGTTTTAATTTTAGCAAGAAATCCAATTAACCCCACTTTTGGATTGTCATATTAGGATTACAATGAATGTTCATATTCCAAGTCAAAAAAAAAAAAAAGAAGAAGAGTGTCATCTTATGGACAATGAGTGTTAATGCACTTAAAAATAGTAATATGATAGCCATTTTTTTTGGGTTTTTAATTTTCTAGGACAAGAGGTTACCTTGTCTTTATTGCTAACATATATCATTTAGTGGGGTTTTACAATTTGAAGTTATTTTCACTACTAAAATTTGCTCTTTCCGTTTTGTTGTTCAATTGGGTATTGCTTTTAAACTTGGTTTGGTTTGGAGATTATAATTTTCATTGTGTTGCATCACCCTTCCTTTCATCCGCCTCTGCTTCTTTTTTATCCTCATAATAAATAATTTCAAATGTTTAGATAAAACAATTGAAAATTCTAAATATTACTCCATCTTGGTATGATGAACATTGAGAGAGGAATTTAATGAATTTTAAAGAGGTAACTAATTTGTCCTTAGAAATCTGAGAAGTAGCTAATTTATAGGAGGTAATTTCTCCACCCAATCTCCTAAATCCTATCTTCCAATAGAAGTGTATGTACAATAAGTTTTCATATATATATATATATATATATATTCCATCCAAGTCAAATGTTAAAGTGTTGAACCAAGGGTGCTTAATATTTAAGGGACATGGCTATGGTGCTTTTCTAGTTTTGTACTTGTGTATTTTCAATGGTCAATATCTGTTTAGATTATCAAAATTTGATATAATTGTTCAAATTATGTTATTTGTCATTAACTTTTTAATGTGTTAGCAAAGTCTAAACCGTTAGATCAAATTTAAATAATCTAAATGGATCTTCACCATTGAAAGTACATAAAGCACACAACTACAAAAGCACCATAGCTGGTGCCAACATTTAGGTCCTTTTATGTTTTGATAATGAACAAAATTGAGTTTGATACTTAAGCATTTAAATGTGATCATTATTGGCTCATTCAAGTAGTTGAATTTCTTGCTCGAGTGATAGAACTGATCAAAGGTAAGAATCAAAAAGCTCTCACTCAAGTAACATGTTCCCTCACTCAAGCAACCAAGACGGCTAGAAAGAAAAATCAAGATGCTCTCACTCGAGTAACTCAAGGTGTTACTCGAGTAAGAAAGAGTTCCAGGGGCTACGAATTAATCTCTCTCACTTGAGCAACAAGGAGTGTCACTCGAGTTGTTAGACCCTCAGTTCACTCAAGTAACACGTTTTAGCTTACTCGAGTTATCAAGGTGCCTTTCACTTGAGTAATACATCGATCCAGAGGAACTAGAGATGAAAAACTTAATCAAGTAACAACATACATCACTCAAGGAATCCAATAGACTAGAAAGCATGAAGAACACATCTCACTTCAGTAACAGGCTGCTTCACTCGAGTAATCCTATGGAGACAAAAATTTTATACCTAGGACTGACAAATTCAAAGTTTAAATGTCAAAGGTTAGTAGTCCCAATGGTCCAAAAAATGGATCACTCGAGTAACCCCAAAGGCTCACTAGAGTAACACATTTGAAGGAAAATTTATGAAATGGCTAACTCGAGTAACAAGTTTTCTTCACTCGATAAACAAGTTTTCTTCACTCGAGTGAAAGGCTAAGTCAAAGCATTAAATGCATAGCTGCTCTATTTCACATTGGCTACATTAAATCCTCTAACATCTAGTACGACTTGAAAAGGTATAAATAGCCCCAAAACTCCTCAAAAAATACAAGGATAACCACTTGCAATCATCCCTAAAAAATTATCAAGCTTTCTCTTATTCTTATTGGCAAATCATTCACATATATCTCAAGAGTATCTTATACTTACAAATTCATTACTTCTTAAGAGTGATTAGTTTCAATTTCGTTCTTTCTTTGGGAAGAATTTCATTGTATTAGAGAGATGAATAGTTTACTTGTTTATCTTGAAAACAAGGGTTGTATTGTGATGAGGTTTAATCTTGCATCCATTAAAGCAAGTGTGTGTAGTGGTTGCCTTAACCCATTTAAGAAGGAAGATATAGTGGATTCAAAATCTCAAGGAGAAGATTGAGAAGTGGAATAAGTTAAGAGGGTTGAAACACTATAAATATTAACTTTGATTTCTCTTTCACTTATCTCTTTACATTTATTGTTTTGTGTGGATTGAATTATTGTCTTTTGAATTGTTATTGCTTATCTTGAATATTTGTTAATTGCAAATTGTTCTTAAAACAAGTTTTTAAAATTAGAAATCCAATTCCCCCTCTCGGATTGTTATTTCATATCAACAATTGGTTTTAGAGCTAGTTTCCTTGATCAAGGTTTAACAACCTAAGAGACAAAGATCCAAATGGAATCCATGAGTAATATATCTAGATATGAGGGTTTGTCTATTAACTAAGGTCTTTTTTTTATGGTAGTGACTAGTTCTATTGGAAGACAAGTAATGGTTTTGAGAGTTTTAGCCATGAAGTTCATGCATTTGGACCTTTGGGGATCATGTAATGGATTTTGAGAAGGCCAATGCTGAGAGACCTAATAATGTGTTGTCTTGAAATAGTGCTTATTTTTAGAAAGGAGAAGTGGGAGATTTTCACAATCATTTGAGCCCGGTATGGTAGAGAAAATGGATAAGCTGATTCAAGAAAAATTCAGCCACTTTGGTTTAAGTTTCAACCTTTCTTGAAAATTCCAAAGTGTTCATTCTTATTCAACTTAGTTCCTTTGTGTTTACAACCATTATTATTGCATGTATGGTGTCCTTGACGTTGTATGTGCAGATGTGTGTGTCTAGTTCCTTTATTTTTTTGGGAGGGGTTAAAATGTTGTGTCGGTCAAATGAGAAAGTGGATTCCTCCCAATCCACTTTTTTCAAATAAATAAACAAATAAATAATAAACAATACTTCTTCCGTCCCATAAAAATATGCCACAATACTTTTTTCACACAGATTAAGAAATTAGTTGAGTTGTTAATTTTATTATAGATTTCTAAGTATATCCTTATAACTATCCAATAATAATTAATAACATAATTTATTATACATTTAAGTAGGGACAATATAGTAAAATGTGATATAACTATTAATATTAAAAACAAAACAAACATATATATTAGAACAAATATAAAAAAATGTGGTCTATTTTTAAGGGACTGAAGGAGTATAATTAAGTAATTTTTTATTAGTCCTAGAGATTGGTTTAATTAGCAACTTCATTTCTTAATTTTTAAAGGCCTATATAACAATTATATCAGGAAACATATCAAAATTACAATAAGAAAACGTTTCAGTTTTTCAACGCGAAGTACTTCGAATAAAAAATTATTGAAAAATACAATTCGAAAAATTGAACTTAAAAAAATATAGATTGATGTGCGCTTGACGAGCAAGGAGTGGTTGCATATTTGAACTTGGGATTTGCAAGTGGTTCAACTTTTTGACATGGTGTGCAGCCTGATGACTGACAATGCACGCGAGCCTTCTAATCGACTGATATGCCGTCCGTTTTCCTGAACGAACTATTTGACATGCGAAAGACTAGAAGTAGCACAATTAAGACGTAAAACAAAATGTAGTCTGACTTCCTAGACAATCAGACATGTAGATTTAGTTGGTTCTTCAAGGTTTGGTCCGTGCTTCTTGCAACCTCTACATATTTCATCCTTAAACTCAAACAATTCCAATCAAATAATTAATATAATATTCATGGCCACATTAATAATTTCAATCAAATAGTTTTTCTTAACTATTCAATTTGGGTGAAAAAATTGAAGACGAAAAGCAATCATTGTTCCTATTAGCATTATTGCCTAAATCTTTCAAGCCGTTGGTGCAAACAATATTAGTAGGGAAAACTATTTTACAGTTGAATGACATGAATAGTCTTGAAGGAGAATGAAAGGATGATGAGAGAAGATAATGGCAGTCATCAATTACTCATAGCTGCAGAGAATGGCGAAAAAAGGAGGAATCCTAGGAAAGGTGATCGTGGTAGAAGATCACGATCTAGGGCGAGAGATATGAGTACTGTTGACTGCTTTTATTGTGCAGAAACAGATCGCATGCAATCTTACTGCCCATAATTTAAGCAGGACTCAAACAGTCTATAAGGATTGAGGCTGAGCAAAAAATTGGTGATCCCTCAATTAATACGGTTGAAGACTATAATAATTTATTGTTGATTGCTGCTAACGATATTGTTGAAGATCATTCTAGTTAGGTGTTAGATTCTACTGCTGACATTCATATTTTTAGAGATTGAGCTTCTTTTGGCACTTTGTAGAAAGAAGAAAATTTTAGCTACATCCATGTAAGGAGCAAACAAAAGTTGAAGATTAAAGGTATTCAAAGAGTTTGCCTGAAGCTCTATAATGGTGTTGTCAAAACAGTTGTTGATGTAAAGTTTGTGTCTAGTGCAAGAGCCAATATAATTTATTTGGGTGAATTTGCATCTCGAGGGTACAAGTATGTTAGTAATTAAGTGTTTTGCATGGTTTTCAAAGGTGTTAGCCTAGTATTGTAAGGAAGCAAGAAAGAGGAAAATATTTACTATTTGGAATAATGAAAGTAGCAGGACAAAGACGACGAAACTGCGAAGAGAGTTCAGTTTTTTAAAACTTTTGAGATATGCGAGGATTTGGGTGGATGGAGCATTTATTGGGATAACTCCCCAAATCCCACATTGGTACCACCCCCAATGGTGTTGTGATGTCACTAGTTATTGCATACAATGTGAGGTCGGTGCAAATAAGGTCAACCTCTTTCTTGCCCAATGCCAACAAAATCCTCAATTGAGCGACATTGATGGCTGAGTTGTTGTCCACCATAACTTTATCCACTGGTTTGCCATTGACATGTGTTTTGACATACAATGGTTCGGTGTGTTGCACATCTTTAGGCTTGTCAAACATCATCTTTAAGATGTCTGTTTCAGCACTAAGCTTCATGCTCCCGACCCTGCAGGCTTCATTGTGTTCCCCCGTGACACCACTAGACTTTTGGGCAGTTTCCTAACTCTCGGTATAGTTAGCACTTTTAAAAATAGTTAGAGGAGTGATTGCAGTCATACAAACCTATTTTATAGGTATGTCCCCAGCATTGAAAATTGCTTTCACCACTCCTCCTATGTCTCCATGTTTTTTGGTCACAGAGTATCTGTCATCAGTGGCCTTCTAGCGGAACTTAATTTTCCTGTAATGCTTCTAATTTGACCCCTGTTGTCCGATGAGAGCCTTCTCTCTCTTAATCCTTTTTGCAAGGACTTTCCTTTGTAATCCCATTTTTTGAGTCCTGGTTGATTTCTGAGGTGTCTCCTTACGACTCACCTTTTGCCATTTGTTGGATTCTTTTGGGATTAGGGGAACCACAAACCACGACTGCTTCCTTTGGAATCTCATTGTTCCAGTTAGTATAGGTGCTCTAGGAGCCAACCATTAAGGGCACCACATAAGTAACAAGAAAAATATAAAAGACATGTTTTCATTTCGCTAATTAATATAATAGGAGAATCATTTGGGTTGGTGTGATTAGATCAACAAAATAATGTCCATGATATAGTAGGTTCACACCTTGTGTGCCATGACTGGAGAGGAACACATCAGTACTTGAACACTATATCTAAATGTCCATGGTTCAGTATTAGGCATCGACAATCAGTGAGGCAATTAAATGGTTTGGTTGGTTCCATTTCCCTATGAAAAGCAGTTGTGCGAGATCTGGGCCAAAACGTGTAGGCGCACAATTAACCGTTAATGTGGGTGCTGGACTAAGCCGCAGTTGAGAGACCACATGGTAAATTACTTGAGTGTCAATGGAGAACTCTCAACTGTGGAAGATGGTGTAACTAGTCCTTTGACTTGAGATCACCAAGACATGCTAATGTCTAGTCATGTAACTTTAATCCCATTCTACGTAACCTTATTAGGGTTGCTAAAAAGGTGAAGGTTAGGTTGCATCACAAAACATTTGAGTATGGTGTGTGATCAAGATAGGATTTTCACCCTTAGTAATATGAGAGAAATGTCTCATTGAGCCTATCCATTGAGTAAAGAGAACTTAAATCCATGGTCATGGTCTAATTGGTTGCAACTTGAGAAGTTGAATCAATTTGGTGTAGTTTCTTTTAACTTCTTGATTGATGAATTCTTTTGAGGTGAGGGGTTGACACAATCCATGCCCTGTACTCGAAGAGACACCAAATGACAAGAGACCGAATTGCATGGTAATCTTTCATGACAGGCATAAGTCGCTCCATGACAACTCGAGTTCACTTGGGGGTATGATGACTAGCTATGGCTCAATCTTACCAAATAATTTAGGAGTCAAATTCTAGGTTACTACTCTCATAAATGTGGGCCTAGAGAGTCACACACAATAACACGTTATAGGAATAACGTTAATCATGAGATGAATAATGTTCAAGTGAGTAATCCAATTTTGACTAGGATTCCTATTTTGACTCATGGATGAACATCCTTGAAGAGGTGACCTAAATATATAGGATACCTTAAGATGATACATAATTAATTTATAAACCCAAAAATATCATTTCATATGAGAGTTCTAGTTTGACTAGGAATCCTAATAGAAATGGGAGTCCTAGTGTAATTAGGATAAGTTCTGAAATGGAAACTAATGATCGTATTATGTTTCAATAGAACTAATCCTAACACTTGGAAATTATCAAAATTTAGAATCCTAATGCAATAGGACTCCTAATTATGGTAGGATTCCTATTATGAATAGGATTTGAGAAATGACAAAACTAGTTCGACTAGCTTATGTTGGTATTAAGGGTTTAGAGCGCAATAGTGAGTAGGCCTAATTGATTAGGACATCTCATAACAAGTTATAATTAAATTATAATTCTCCATATTTATTTAATTATTGGATAATTGAATAAAACATAAATCTTTGTTAGACTTGGATATATGTTGCAACGAGCTTGCAGATATTGCGCTTATGCTTGTTTAATAGGTAGAAGTCTAAAGCCTATTAAGTCCATGTTAATTAGGGTTAATTAATCACATTCTTAGTGTAAAATGAGTTTAATTTTCTGTCAAGAAAAAGTGTGTGGTCGTCCATAATGAGTTCTAAAACAATTTGAAATATCTTCCTACAAGATAGGAAGATATCTCACTTGATGTGGGCTAGAATCATAGAGATATTGTAGGAGGTGTTCAACAAATCCTAACCCAATTTGAACTATGGTATTTAAAGGTCTTTTAAGTGAATTTTTGGTAGTCTAAGTCGTGCATATGGTAGGCAAAACGTTGTTGCCCTTGCTTCCATTCTTATTGCCAAAAACCCTAAACACGTAGCTCCATAAAAGTGTCCATAGTGCACCGATTTGAATCCAGTCCTGATCCACAAACTCCTAACCATGATTGTGGACCAACATGGTGTGGATACTAATAAAGACACCATACTTTTGGTGCTATGGAGTGGTTGGCCAAACATGAAAAGGATCAACAAGTTCGTGACTCAATCGTGTTCTTCACAGTTATTCGATGGTTTTACAAGGTAAACATTCACAGCTCCTTCTTTGTTGTATGTATTGATTGTTTGGATGGATCTTGGCATTTGATAATGTGTACATTTTTTTAAAAAATTCTGCTACATTTTACTTACACGTTATCCAACAATATATAATTACATAAAAAATAAATATAAAACAAAAATCAAGAAAAATTTGTCATGTAATATATACTAATTTAAATGTATATATTGATTTTTGTTTATATTGATAGATGTATTTTTTTTTTGTTATGTAATTATTGATTTTAGATTTTTTTTTGTATATTATATTACAAAAAAGAAAAGAAAGAAGACATTTGTAAGAGTCGTCACATGTCAATCAGTTAAAACTACACTTTTCAAAACCTACATTGAATTAAGCCAATATAACTAATATTATCTTAATTAGTGCAATACTCGTGCTATGCACGATAAATAAAAATAATTTTTTTTTTATTTTAATTAAAAAATAATATTTTTTTGTTTTGAAATATTCTCAAATATAGTACTTAAATAATAAAAATTAAACTATTAGCAAACTAAGAGAGAAGCTATAAGTATTAAAATTTGAAATTGTTATGAAATTTCATAATTTTAATCATAATTCTTTCATAAATTAAATATTTTATTTCATTTTCTTAGAGAAGTTTAAAGATTTATCAAAATAAAAGATTCTAATTCATATATTATAATATTAATCAAGAGAATGCATATGCATGCATTGAATTAAGCCAATATAAGTAATATTATCTTAATTTGATCGAAAGTATATGAAGGAATTCATGTACTGGTTGACTGAAGAACAACAACAAAGGCCTGTTCGAGTTGCTGACCTTGGCAGCGGAAGACAACGGACATAACAACAAGGTTAGTGGTGATACATGATCAATAACGTTGTTGGTCTCGCGAGCAAACCACAATCGGGTTCTTACCGATAGGATACTTGTCTTTTGCGCAGTCTAGATGCCTCTCTTGATCATTTCAAGATACCGGTGGGGAAGGAAGAAGAACGATTTTCTTCTTGTTGTGGAAAGAGAGTGGCGGTTGTAGTTGGAGAGAAAGAACATGATTTCTTTCCTCTGCCATACCTCTACAGAATATGCCAGTCACTCTTTACTAGGGTTTCCTACCCATATAAGATGAGTGGACTGTAGTTGGCTTTCTTAACCGATTCAGGAAGCCCAAAACTAACTACCCATATTTAGTCGGGCTCGTTAGTTGTGGACTCAAGTTCCACCAATTACGATCATGGGAGGACCTGATTTTCTAACAGTATCAAATCATCGCTAGTTTTATATGTATTTTTTTTCTTTTCAAAAAGACTAATACATTGACATTTGACCATTCCACTCTAAATCACCTGGTAATTACAAAGTTATATATAAAAAATGCGAACCAAAATTTTGACCATGGCTTTAAATTTATATAATTATATTTATGTGTAAAATTTTATATAATATGTATTACCTAACCAAAAATTCTCATTTTTTTTGTTTTATATTTCGAAGGGAAATTAAAACATAATACACAAGTCAATTAGTTGAAATCGATTTAATTGATAACGAAATTATATCGAGAAAAATTATATATATATATATATAAGTTAGGGAGTTTTCTTAAATTTGCTATTAAAGAGACATTTGTCAAACAAATAAGGAAACATTTGTCATAAATTTGAAAAAATTCCCTAGCTATATATATATATATATATGGTTGATGTGGAAAAATAGACAAGAAAAAAATCATTTCACAAATACAACAACATTTGAAAAATATGCCAAAAATAAAAAAAATAATAATATAATATTCAGAAATAGAACAGTTTGACCTCATGTTGTTGACTGCGCTTTGACCAAACTATTTAAACCAATGAGAAAGAGTGCAAACAGAGTACAACTTGAGTACATAGTACAATTGGAGTACATGTAGAGTACAACTAAAGTACAAAGTGTTGACTTCAGTTTTGATGATGATGATTGCAAAACATCCATGAAAGATGTGCTACGTTGCAGACTTGCTGATATCTTGATACAAAGCACATTATGTATGTGCAAGCCACGTTGATCATGATGAAAATGGCATTAAGGCGTGTTACAATTTATATAAGGCACATATATCATCCATTCTAGAAGAGCAAAGCATCAGACTTTCATCAATGCACGTTGCAGAATAT
>CAODLS012086908.1:0-20710 GCA_948243855.1 Flueggea neowawraea
ACTTTTTATTTATTTTTCAATTACAAAATATTTATTTTATAGAATTAATTTTTTGCCATAAATAATTTGATATTTTTAATAAGTGAAAAATATTATACTATACAAATAATAGTATAAATTTGAACAATATTTCTTAACGAAAAATTAATATTTTAATAAATTAAAAAATAATATATTTTACTAATAATATTATAATTTTGAAATATTTTTTCATACAAAAAAAAGGTTTTTATAATTTTATTTTATTTAAATTTGTATGGTGGAATTGGAGATTTTTGCATATTTGATGAAAAGAAATTTTATGGTTGATTTTGAGAGGTTGACAAATTATTTAAATTAGATTATTCAGAATGTGTAGAATTGGGATCTATTTTTTGGTGATAAAAGGAGAGAATTAAAGATGGATTGTAGATGGAATGAATTGTAGATAAAATGAAGATAAAGTGAAAAATGAATCAAATATGTATAGATGGAAACAAGTAATTAAATTAATTAAAAAATAAACAATGTAATTAAATTAATTAAAAAATTATGACCGTTTTAAACAACGGTCAAGTGTTGCAGACCGTTGCAATGCAACATATTAAAAAAAAAAAAAAGGAAAAGAGGGTGAAGCAGCATGTGAGGCCCACTGTCAATGGGCCTCACATGCTGGGATGATCTAAGAAAATTTGGATCGTTCCGTTGGTCTATGCAAAATTATTTGATAGTTTCTCATCAAAGACACCCTTAATTACATAATAAGAACATCTTTAAAAGTACCTTTTATTTTAAAAGATATATTTTTTTAAAATATAAAGAGCATTTAGATTAAAAATAAAAAAAAATTAATAGTGTTTTTTAAATTTTAATGTTTTATTTATAAATTAGATTAAAAATTATATATAAATATATAATTGGCTAATAGAAAACTTTAAATTATATTGAAACTTAACTCACATTAATGATAAAGAGAATAGAAAATGAAACTTGATGGATAATCAAATTCATCTTCTACTTTATATATAGAATATAAAGAGTTCATTAGAACACTATTTTTTGAATTAATTCTTTATTTTTAAAGAGAGTCTTTGAAATGTTCTAAGACGAGTCATGATGAATTGCATCTTGGCACAGTGAAGGAAACTCTATGCAAGCAACCATTGTATGCAAAAAAAAATTTACATTCTAATTTCTACTGACATAAACTAGAAAACTCTAAAAAAAACTACATTATTGTCTAAAATTTCAACTTAAGAAACAAAATTAAATAATTAAAGACAAATTTCTCTCAGTAATTGTATGGTAGTATGGTACGATTACCTTTGCGAACAATCTCAAGTTCGCCATATGTTCTGTTCACAAGAACTAAAACAACAGCAAAGCAGAATTTTCATATGGAGCCGAAAAAATTCGTTCAGAAAGTTTAACAGCATGCAATTTCACGTGGAGCAGTAATACAAAATCAATCGATCAAAAAAGGATTCATGGTGCGATGATTGTGGCTATGCATTTGCTCCATTGGCCATGAACTGATACCTGAAAAAACCATAATTGATCAAGATAAGCACAACATGAGAGAACTGTCTACATTCCTCACAAGTTAAAGAGAACAGTCTGGATTCATGACTTTCGCATTGCATGCCAATCACTCACAACATTACAGGCGCAACAATGGCAGCAAATTTGAATATTCTTAAGCAATAAAATAACTGGGTACTAATGGACTTGTACCTACCTACTCGAGTTGCCTCTTAGCTTGTCTGAGTAAAATGGGGTTAGGTAAAATGCAATAAGTTTTGTTTTAATTAACATCTTTTTTTGTTTGGGAAAGGAGTAAAGTAAAGTATTGAAAAAATTTATAAAAAATCAACCCACAAGGAAATCAAACCACCATGAGAGCAAATTAAGGAGAAAATCAAATCAAACTCAAGGAAGGAAATAAATTGCAGCATAATTGGAGGGCTTGTCCTCCGAGGAACAAATGCAATAGAAGAAAATGCTTAGGGAGCAAACTAAATCACTGCAAGAAAATGATCCTTGAGGATTACAAAATTGTAAATATTGCATTGGGGAGCAAAGATTAATTACAAAAGATACAATTGTAGAAGACAAGTCAAACACTCAAATTACTGCAAATTAGAAATGGGAAAGAAAATCAAATGTTGATGGAGAGAGGAGATCATCTGCAAGAGAAATCAATGGGAAGTGAATGCAATTCCTCTAATTGCTAAAAAAATCAAGCAAGACAATATAAATAGGCAAGAGAGCTGCGGCAAAAAGAGCTCTCTTAAACTCTCTAGAAAACACACCCATTTACACTCAACGGATTTTAACGTATTTATTCTCTAAAAGTTCTCATTCAATTTGTTTCAACTCTCAAGCTTTCATTGGCCTTAGAATTCATTTCAAGTTTCAGTACCAGTTTCAATTATTTTTCTCTGTAATATTGTCATCAATTGATCAATTTTATCATTATATTTTTGCTATTATTCCAAAGAAGCAAAAGAACTTAAAACAACAAGTTTGTCTATTTGCTCTTTTTCATTGTTTGATTAAAGTCAAGATATTTAAGCGCAATTTTCATTTTTTTCAGTTCATGAACACCTTAATTCTTTGACACACTCTCAAATCACCAAACTCACCAAAGGACAACGTTGTCTTCCTATATTTCTTAAGAAAATTATAGGGAACAACCTTATAAACATTAAAATAGAAGAAATTAGTGTCTTAAAATTAACTAAAATGTTCAAATACATAATTTTTATGCAACTATACATAGATGTTTGAGCTAATAGACGATGATTGATGTTGATGATTTGTCGTGTTCTATAAACTAGAGGTGGCCAAAAGGAACCGAAATGTCAGTTCGAACCAGAATTGAACCGGTTAGAACCAGAACCGGTCGAACTGTCTCCTATGCAGTTTAGTTCAGGTTCACCCTCTCGAAAAACTGTGAACTGCTGGTTCCCATACCATGACCCAGTCAACTGGCCCACCCTCTCATCTATTCATGATTGTTGCCAATGGTCCAAATTTGTTATAATTTTTTTACTTTTATTAAATTAATTTCTTACTATAAATACATCAATCTCCCTCTCAAATTTCTCACATCAAGTCTCTACATTCTTCTCTCAATCTTCTATTCTCTCTCAAAATTCTCTCATTGAATTTAATTTTTTACTATATTTATTATTAGAAATACAAAAAATTAATTATTGTTATTATATTTTTTGTTATACTAATTTTTTATTATATTATTTTTATTAACATTGTTATATTTTTACATTGTCATACATTTTTTAAAATTAAATTACTATATTTTTTATTGTACTAATTTTTATTATATTATTTTTATTAACATTGTTATATTTTTGCATTGTCATAAATTTTTTAAAATTTAATTTTTGTTTATCATTTTTCGTATCTATTCAAAAAATGGCAAGTGAAGGTAGAACTTTTGAAAATGTTGAGATAAATGCATATTTGCAAACTCAAGAAAGTGAAATTCAACCGCCTCCCACACAAGAGAGAGGTGTCAAAATATTGAATTCTGATATTTTCAAGATTCATTTCAAGAAGACGCCAAAAGAAAATGGTAACTTAGACTTTTCTTGTAATTATTGTAAACAGGTTTACAAATTCAAGCATAGAGGTGGATATGGTACTTTCACCAAACATTTGCATACAAAACACCCCCTTAAGGTTGGATTGGTGCGCGATCAAACTCAAATTATCGGGTTTGTTTCTTCTTCTAACTCTCCTCAATTATTTCATTATAATGAAACTAATTGTAGATCTGGATTAGCTGAAATGGTAGCTATTGATCATTCGTCTTTTAGTTTTGGTGAAAAATTAGGTTTCACTCAATTTTGTAAAAAAAATTATTAATCCTAGTTTTAAGTCAATGCGTAGAAATACTGTTAAAAGAAATTTGTTAAAATTGTATAGAAAATAAAAAAATTGATTTGATAAAATATTTTCAAAGCAATGACATTCATGTTTCTATATGTAGTGCTATTTGGAGTGATCATTGGCAATCTTATTCATACATTGGTATAACTTGTCATTGGATTGATGAAAATGAAATTTTACAAAAAAGAATTATTGCATATCGTTGTTTTGATGATGCTCATAGTACTCAAAATATTTGTAGAATAATTCATACTATTTTAGAAGAATATACATTAGTTAATAGAATTTTTTTGATTTTCTTTGATAATGCATCGGCTAATACTGCTTCTATTAGTGAATTGAAAACCATTTATCAACCAAATTTTGGCAGAAGATTTTTTCATGTTAGATGTGCATGTCATGTCTTAAATTTATGTGTTCAAGATGGTATTAGAGCATTTGAAACTTTTTTAGAACTAATTAGAAATGTTATTTCTTATATTTGGGTACACCCTCGAGTTACAAAAGCATGGTTACATTTTTGTGTCTCCAATGGTAAAACCCCAAAACATTTTTCCAAAGATGTTCCTACTCATTGGAATTCGACTTATAAATTACTTAATCATTCCTTTGAATATAAAGATTTATTGTGCTCTTTTGCATCATCTAATATTCCACAATACAATATTTTTCCACAAATGTGGTTGGTTTGTAGTTCAATTTTAAATATTTTACGAGTTTTTAATGATGCTACCCATACATTTAGTAGTGTCTATAAACCAACTTCGTATCAATTTTTAATAGAAGCAATGAATGTGGCTAGTGTATTAATGTAAGGAATGAAGGTTGAAGAAATTAGTTATGGCGTTTTAGAAATGAAAAACAAATGGTTGCGTTATTATAAATTTATTCCCGGAATTTATCTTGTTACTATGGTATTTGATTCTAGATGTAAATTTGATGATTTAATTGAATGTTTGGAAAAATATTATGAATTGTTCGGATTAGGTGATGATGAAGACATTGACATTTCTTATCTAATTTCTAAGGTAAGACATTTCTGCAATGAATTGTGTGAAGCATATACTATTCCTTCTACTAGTGGAGACATTTCGTCTACCGTTTTGCCTTCCTCTTCTTCCTAACAATTCGTCAAATATGGTCACTAATTTTTACATGAAAGGAGAAAGAAACCTAGATTGAGCTCACATTTGGAGCTCAATACTTATTTAACCACAATTTTTGAGTTTGGTGATGATGCAGATTTTCAAAATTTGGAGTAGTGGAAAAGGCATAAGGCGATATTTTTAACTCTAGCGATTATTGCAAAACAACTTCTTACAGTTCTAGCCTCAACTATAGCCGTTGAACAAACATTTAGCAGTGGAGACAACATTTTGGACAAAAGAAGATCAAGGTTAGCTTCCAAATCATTGGAAGCTCAAGTTTGTCTCGATGATTGGGAAAGAGCCAACATGCGAAGCCAAGAAAAACTTTTACATTCATCATCATCTGACGAATATGTTAATGATAGTTCAACAACGGCGACTTTCGACTCTAATAAAGATAATTAGGTAAGTGGGGTGTAATTATATCAAGGTAAGTAAGGGAACTACGTGGGTTTTGATTCCTCTAAACTCCGAAATGATACGTAGGCAACTTAATATAATTAAGTTCAAGCTTATTTTTTATTTTTTATTTTTCACATTTGTAAAAATTAATTACTTGTATTCCATATTTGTTTTAATTATTTGTTGATGAAATTAAGTTCAAGTCCATTTTTTGCTTTTCACATTTTTACAAATTAATTACTTGTATTATATATTTATTTTAATTTTTTTTAATGAACTTATTACTTATATTTCTTCAATTTTTATTAGTTTTTCTATTTAAAATATGGTAGAGAATATTTATATTCACAATTACATTTAACAATTACAAAACAAAACCAAACCAAAACTGACAACTGAACCGATCCAAACTATTGACCGAACCAACAAAAACTGGAATCGAACCACAACTGGAAGGCGGTTTGGCTCAGGTTCAATCCTTTCACAAAACCGAAACTGTCAGTTTTAGAACCGTGGTCATGTCTAGATAGATGGAACCACTAAGAGTTCAACATCAATATCTTATTACTTTTTCCCCTCTCATCTACGTTAATCCAAGTATAGCTATGTGGTCAATAAATGGTTTTAGTAATAAAATAATAAGGCAAAGAGTGAGGTAGGAAGTATTATTGGAGTGTGTGCAATTTTTTAGACATGCTAAATTAAAGAGTTAGATATGATATAATATAATAAAGAGAATTATAGAGAGATCTGTTGGACATGCTCTAAAGTAAGTTTTGTTTAGTATGTTGTGTATTTAGCATCTTAAGAGCATATATAATAGGTATACAAAACAAGTTTATTTGGTGGTAATAAGCATAGAAGAAGAAATCTTCTCTAAACTACACTAATTCAAATCATTAATAGGTTACAGTTACAAATTTAATCTTATTCTACTTTTCATTTAATTTTTTGAATTAAAAGAAGATTAAAAATGAAATTTCAATATATGTATATAAATTAAGAAAATTTAGATCATCTTTAATTTTTACTATTCATAACTTACAAAAACTACTTGATGTAAAGAGGTGATTTTCTGGATGGGCTCTCTTCTTTTGAGGTATCATATGTTGATCCATAGTGAAGTGTCTTAACATGTGGTAAGTCTATAAATTAAAAATACAAAAATTTAAAAATAAAAATACGGAGACATCAAATTTTAAAAATGACAGAAAAAAGTCTCTAGGGGTCTCCACTAATCTTCTGAAGGATTCATTGGAGGTATCCAGGGTCTTCAGAGGTCTTCTGAAGGCTTTATTAGAGGTCTCTAGAGGTCTCTAAGAATCTTTACTGGAGGTCTTTAACAGTCTCCAGGGGTCTTCAGAGGTCTTCTGAAGGTTTCATTAGAGGTCTCCTGAATACTTCATTAGAGGTCTCTAGGGGTCTCTATTGGAGGTCTTTAGCGGTCTTCTGGGGTCTTCACTGCGTTACAAATATGACATTTTTAAATTTAGACTTTTGGTAGTGATATTCTTACAAATTAAAACTAAAAAGTTCTATTCTTATAATTTTAAAACTATAGGTGCTACTATTATAAATCTAAATTTTTAAATAGGTACCTGGGATAATTAACTCTATACTATTCAATTTTTTTTACATACCAAGCAAATATATGAAAAAATTATAGAATGCAAATGTTAGAAGTGGATATGATGCTTTTATAATTATCTACTTATATACTTTTAATAATTAAGCTTTATTTAAATTATTTAAATTTAATTTAATCGTTTGGATTGAATGAATACATTAAATTTAATCCATAAAATTAAATTTAAATAATTTTAAAAAATTAAATAATTTAAAATACCTTAAATAAATAACTATAAAAATATCTTAAGTAGATAACTATAAAAATACTATAGTCAAATTTGTTAAAAGTGTATTGATAAGTTAAGAGGGAAAACCAAACTGAAACCCATGTCAAATATCCTCCATTGGGCCCCATCTAACTTCGCAAAAGAAACTTTGGTGGACAAACTCAGAGGAGGGACAAGGGCAGTTTGGTCATATCACAACTCCCACTATCAAGCTGGCAACAAACCTTCCATTTCCAAACTCAATTCAATAATCACCCGCAAAGCTACCCATCATAAGCCCCAACCATTCATAACGAAATCACGCCACGTCAGAGACTATACTAAGCTCGACTACAGCAGATCACCCCAGGGTCCCTTCCTCTGTACGTCAGACTACTCTCTCTCTCCCTCTCTCTCTCTCTCTCTCTCTGCTTCGAATCCTCCTTTTTTTTTGTTTTGCTCTCATAAACAATACTGTCTCCGACTGCGTATATGTATAACGAGAGAGCTTTTTGAGGTTTCTATATTCATCATCGTCGTCTCCAAAAGGCATCACTTATTTGTTCGTTTCTGAGCTTTAATTTTGATTTTTTTTTGTTTTTAATCATTACGTGACCGTACAGTTTACGAGTGGAAAAAAACTTGTTTCAGGTTCCGGTTGCATATGGACCGCAAAGTGGAGGACGACGTTGTTTCGCAGTTGGTGATCACCAAGAAACTGAAGCAAAACGAGGTAGGAATGATATATTTGTTGATCACGGCTGATTATATTATGAATAATGTTATTTTCTTTGTGTTTTATTTTTCAGAATTTTAACTTTAGAATTTGCTTGCTTTGTGTTTAGTTATTGAAATTCTGTTTTTCTGTAGAAATTAGGAGACAGTGCGTTGCTTATTGTTTATTGAGAATGAACTTTTGTGGAATTATTACTACTTTGTGACGGTAAAGTTGTTTGGATTCGATTGAAACGATAAGTCAAGAGAAATATTCGAATTTTCAGGTTCTTTTTATTTGGTTCATTGTACTGAATCAGATTTTGTGATGCAACTCTGATATAGAGCCGAAAAAATTGATATTGTAAATTGGAATTTCTTTTGAAGGAATACATTGGAACTAAAATAATAGAAGAGTGTAAAATGTTTTTGATTACAGAAGGATTTATGAATGTTCAATTAAAGCACAAGTTGGGATTTCAAGTAGTTAAAATATAAATTTCTTTTCTTTGATGTTTTTGGTAATTAACCATTGGTACTTTAAGTTTTAAAATTTTAACTGTTAGTCTGTACACTTAACTTTGTGCCGATATAGTATCAAAAATTTTGTGAAAAGAAAATGGCACTCTCTTGTTACTGTTAGTTACTTAGTTTGGAGCCAAACGGTGCCATTGCGGTCTTTCACGTGTTGGGTATTGTAATAGAGCTTTTTTTTTTTGGTGTAAATTGGTTTTATATACGTATATTTTGCAGATATTAGGATTGTTAAGTTTTGATTTTCAGATTGCTGATTTAGTGGGGAGAGAACGAGAAATAAGGTTGTGGTAGAGTTGAAAGCTGTTTGGAGAGAATTCTTTTTTAAGGAATGATCAGCTGTTTTGTTTTTTTTTTAGTCAGCTGTTTTTGAGTTTCTTTTGTCCTTGCTGCTGCTTATCGGAATCACTGTTTTTTCCCCTTATTTATGCCAAAATGTAGCCTTTAGTTCATTTTTGTTGCTTCCACACACGAAGACGAGCTCAGAATGAACTGCCTTAAATTTCACCATTTTTTTTGAATTCAAGTTCTTTTTGAATTGTGCATAACTTCTCATGCTGATGAATGAACCTTTGTTCTTCAGGATGTGTTGTGTGATATGATGGATGTTGGAACAGATGAAAATCCGAAAGAAGTTTTGATTGGTAGCAAGGGAAAATCAAAACTAGTGTTCAAAGATTTATTTGAAAATCATTCTAAAGTATATTCTTCAATCCTGGTCTTGTTTGCTGGATTAAAATTAGTAAGTTCTTGTTTCCATATGACAACAATTTTCGGTCTTTGTCTACAGTCAACTCCTGGTTCAACTGTGTCAAATAATTTCACCAAATCAAACTCTAATTTGTCATCTCATGATGATGATGAGGAAGAGGAGGAGGAGGCAGGAGATGATGCTGATATCGAATATTATTACGAAGATGATGATTCTGATTATGATTATGGTAATAACAAGCACATTAAAGATGATGATGATTATTTAGCCATTCAGTCTCAATTCGACAATGTGGATCTTCCAACTGGTGTAGAGGTGACACTCCCTTGGCTAAAGGATCTGACTCAGAGTAAAAGCACTTCAGTTGCGCCTCATCTTTCTGAAACCAAGAAGCATGCTAGTATTTTAGGTCGAGATGATTCTGGTGCATCTGAAACTAAAAGTGGAGTTGCATCTTCAAGCAGTTCAACAGTCACTGCAGAATCGAGCTCCAATGGGGATGCAAAAGAATGTGAAGAAAATGACGCCGCTGAGAAATTTCGGAACTTTAAACAATTTGATACTGTGGAAGATTTTTCAGATCACCATTACAACAAAGTGGGCTTCTCTGAACAACAGGTAGTTTAATTGCAAATATCTCCTTTTCTTTACAGCTTGTTTGGGGAAAATGGAGGTAAGATAAACTAAAGTTTTTAAAATGAAGTAGAGTAAGATATACAGATTTGTGTTAATCAAAATCTTCTTATGTTTTGGAGAGAAGTAAAGTAAGATTTAATGGCCATTTTAATGAAAAAATAGCAAGAAACCTCCTCAATTCACCAGTTTGGTGGGTTAAAATGAAGTTGAAAACCTCCAAAAAACCTTATCTCCTTTAAAAAACTTTCTTCCTCTTTCTTCCTAAACAAGGGTTGGAGGTTTCCAAACATTATAAAACCTCCAAAAACTTCCACAAATCTCTGTTCAAACAGGTTACGTTTTTTGCCATGGTATAACTGCTCGCATATGCATTTATCCTTTTACATTCAATGAAAATTTCTTTTGTTCTTTATCTTTTGACTTTTGTAGCCACCCAAAAAATGGGCAAAGAGGATTCAAGAGGAATGGAAGATTTTGGAGAACGACTTACCAGGTCAGTTCTGAATTTATTGATGCATCTCAGAACATTTTTCCCTAATGGCTTATAGAAGGAATTAGCTTTTAGATCATACATAATAGATGACTGACACCAAATTATCTCAGAGACAATATCTGTTAGAGTTTATGAATCAAGGATGGAACTTTTGAGGGCTGTTATTGTAGGACCTGCTGGTACACCTTACCATGATGGCCTTTTTGTCTTTGACTGTCTTTTCCCGCCCGAATATCCTGATGAACCACCGGTATGCATGTGCTGTTCTTCTCATTGCTTATGTCCTTGAATGTTGTATATCATGCCCTTTATTTTCATCAGATGGTGTTCTACTATTCGGGTGGTCTCCGGTTGAATCCAAATCTGTATGATTGTGGAAAAGTCTGCCTTAGTCTTTTAGGCACGTGGAGTGGGAATAAAAATGAGATGTGGATCCCAGGAAAATCAACGATGCTGCAAGTTTTGGTTTCCATACAAGCTCTTATTTTAAATGCAGAACCCTATTTTAATGAGCCTGGTTATGAAAACATGCGTGGCGGAGCAGAAGGGGAGAGGCAATCTAATAAGTACAGTGAAGATGCTTTCATCATGTCCTTGAAGACGATGGTGTATACTTTAAGAAGACCACCAAAGGAATCATTTTAAGTTTTGCATTTTTTAGAGTTTATTTTTTTTTCTTTTTCCCATATTTCGATATTAATTTTTCTTGCTGGAGTATTTGATAGACTGAATCTGTTTGCAGTATTTTGAAGATTATGTCGCCGGTCATTTTCACACACACGCGCACAACATTTTGGTGGCATGCAAAGCTTATTTGAGTGGTTATAAGGTTGGTTCAATTGTTGTTAAAGATGGAGTTGCTGACCTTTCCCAAGGTTCAAAGGATGTTTCAGCGGCGTTTACGCAAGAACTAAGAAAAATGATAAATGTTATCATTATGAACTTCTCTAGATTTGGTTCGATTGACTGTGAGCAGTTTCGAATTGATGATAGCTGCAAGTGAAATGAAGGGAAACAAGCTAACAGCATTTGCAAATGGATACTAAAGCCAATTGTCTCTGACAAGTAGTTTGTAAGTGCACAGACTTATCAAATTTTGGCTTGGCCATTTTTTGTACAGTGTGAACCTTGCAATGCCTGAGATTCTGGTTCAGGTTGGTAAAATATAGCATAGTGACTCAGGAATGACATTGAATTTGTAGTTTTACTTGATTTCACCTTTGACCATAAATGGTATTAAAAGTTTTACAGTGCCAGTAGCTAAACATGCATACGGTATAGTTGTTTTGTTCACTAATTCCGCTAAATGTTTGTGATAGCGATTTGTTGGGAAAATTTCTCAGAAGATCAAGCAATATTATATGCAACGTGATTCCGGAGCCAAAAATACGCCTTGGTGTGCCACGTCAATTTAAAATGCCACATGACCGCCACGTGTACTTAGCCTAATTGGTGAAACCGACCCGACCCGACCCGACCCTATCGGTTAAAATCAGAGACATTGCAAATCCCTTCAACCAGCAACCATTCTCATCTCCAAGGACTCCACCAGTCGATAATGCCCCATCGGTACCCAACCGACAAATTGACTAATACATCTGCAGACCACTGGACTTGATTGCCACCTCAATCTTTGCATTTGCTAACATATGCACATTTATGTGTATTGAGCGGCGGATTTATATAGGGATCAGCAAGGTCTCAAGCCCTACTTGTTCAGTTCTTCAAATTTGTTCTATTTTATATTTATTTTTTTTATTTTAAAATTATTTAAGTTAGTCCTCACAACTTTATTTTATTAGCTGAATTAAATGAAATTTAATTTAAAATTACAATTAAGAGCACTAAATTTAACAAAATTCAATCACTTTGTATTAATACTAACCAATTTTAAATTTGATTTATGTGTAAAATCTATTATTTTTAGTGATTCAAAATTAATTTTTTGTTGTCAGCAGGGATAGAGGCTGGTGGGGGTGGGTGTGGGCGGCGCCCCCACCGCCGGCGGAGGAACCCCTATACCCCCACCTCCGCCCCACCCAAGCCTGGAAAGTCATCCTTGTTACCTGCTCTGTTCTTTTTTTTTTTTCAATTGTCGTTTCGCCCTGATTAAAAAACAAATACAACAGCTATTGTTCGCTAAAAGCTGTTTAAAAAAAAAGCACAACACAAAACATTTTTTTCTCATCCCTGTTAACTCTCTTGCTCAGATCCTCTTCTTCAAAAATGTTGTCACTTCGCTCTTATTCGTTTCAGACTTCCAGTCACTCCGGGCTCCGGCCTCTTGCTCGGCTTTGCTTCGGTCTCCACCGTCTGCCTCCTTGTCGTTGCGCCACATCTCGGTAAGCTTCGATCTCCTCCTGGGTTCGACTTCGACGGACGACGGTTCCTCACTCCACCTTTGTTGATTTTCAAGCTTCAATTCTCCTGTTGTTTTCTCTTTAATTTTTGTTAATGAGAGTTTGTTATTTTGTTGATATATAATGCAGCCTTGGTAAATCTCGGTTTCAATTTGAATCAGGTAAGGTTATCCTCTTTTTCTTTTCCTTCTAATTTTAATTAATTAGGGTTTTTAATTGTTAGATTTTTAAATTAAATTAGTTGAATTGTTGATTAATTAATTGAGAATTATTAATTTATATTTGAATTGTAAATTGTTGAGAATTGTTGGTTGAATTGTTGCTTTTTATCTTATATTTTAATTGGAGTTAAATATTTATTTATGATTAATTTGGTTGGTTGTCCATAAAAATAAAATGGAGATGTATTTTTCAAAAAAGCCTAAAAATTCAATTGAATCACATAGTGTTGAACAACCGTTACAAACTCTGAATGCAAATATTTTGAATAGAAATATTGAACCGGATGCAAATATTTTGAATAGAAATGTTGAAATGAAAATTAAATACATCGATAAAGAGATATTTGTAATTATTGACAACAAATCCATTTTGTAACATTTCTAAAATATGGATAATCATAGGAATCAATTATCTCATAACATAAAGACAAATGTAGCTTAATTTGTATTCATTTTTATATTTTTAATTATCTTCAATGTAATTTTATCATACTCTAATATCGATATATATTTTGACACGAAATATTTTCATTAAAAGTTTGCCCCCACGTCCACTATTTTTTGGCTCCGTCCCTGGTGGTCAGCCCTTGTTTAATGCAAATTTTAGCTTTCCCACTATTGTATTGCAAATGTTTAAGGCGTGTGACAATGTTAAATGTCGCATCCCAACATTATTGGCGAAAAAAATCTCCAACAATGCTCGAATTCTGTCTAATACACACTTTATTATATTATATTTTATTTAGCTCCTTACTTTATGTTTTTTTTTTAAAAAATTATACACGCTCTACTAATACTTCTTACACCAACATGTATATCAATGGACAAAAAAATAATAAAATATAATTAGAATGCCACTTTTGGCTTATTTTATTTGAAGAATTGCTATAGCACGCTTAACAAATTTTTTAGGAGAGGTCATTTTTTAAGGAGGCTGGTAAACAAAAAACGACATGATAGAGAAGCTATTGGGATGCTCCAAAAACGACATGTCCAAAGAAAAATCCTAATAATGTGTATCTGTGGTTTAGGAAAAAAGACATGATAGAGAAGCTATTGGGATGCTCCAATTAATCTCCTAAGAGCATCTCCAATCGTACCCTATTTTAGTGTAAATAGAGTTTGCTCCCACCCAACGCCAAAAATAGCTCTATTTTTGAGTTGCATTTGACGTGCTACTGTAGCATAATACTCCAAACATCGGGATCTGATATTACATTGCCTATCTCCACTAAGTCATAAGTTGCAAAATTGACAAATCTCTTTTCAAATACAACTTTAACAATAACTGAATGTCGTTAAAATAGTAGTTATATAATCTTGGGCAATTAGACCACAGTTGCTATACTACTCGTAGTTAGGGATGGGCATGGCCGGACTATGGCCTAAAACTTCAGCTTGGTCGACCGGGCTGAAGGTTTGGCCAAAACCCGCCCATCCAAAATGCCGAGTTGGGTCCGGCCACGGGCTTATTTTTTTCAAAAAATATTAAAATTTTTTATTTTTTATCAAAATACAATTTAATATATACTTTATTATATAAATTATATTTTAATAAATACTAAACAATTCTTAAATTTATAATTATCATTATTTTTTCTAATTTATAATACATAATACATCAAATTAATATTAATATACTATATTATATATATATAATCGGGCAAGGCCGAGCAGCGGACTTGAAAATAATGGCCTAAAGCCGTCTTTTTTCGGGCCGGGCTAGGCCGAAGTGTCATCCCTACTCGTAGTGGAGCAGATAGCGAGACTATTTTTTAACCGTCCAACTCTTTATCTCTTCCAACCGACTCAAGACCTCTCTACTCTTATAATATCTAAAATCTCCACAATCGCTTGAACTATTAATTAAATAAGTCTTACACTATTTTTCCGCCTCATTTTAATTAGTTTGAATTAAGAATTATTCATTTAATTATTACAAGTCTCTGTGGATGGTTCCAATGATGTACTAATTAATTATTTTTCATTTATAATTCTTGAGAATTAATAGCGAAGAGCTTCTTTTTAATATTTTCTCGTGGTTGGCCTAATACATAATTTATCATCTTAACTTGCACGATTTCTTCTAATGACTCCATATACATTTCACTTGTTTAATACACGTCCTTGAAGACGATGGTGTATACCCTAAGAAGGCCACCAAAGGTTTCATTTTAAGTTTTCCAGTTTACACTTAATTGCTTACAATATCTTTAAGAGTACTTTTTTTTTGGATTTTGATTAAATTTTATAATAATAAACGTCCGACACTGAGTTCTAAAATAGTATTAAATTTTTATGATGCAAAAGTGAGAAATAGTGTTATTTATCTGTTGACAGTACTAAATGAATTTGTAACTTGTTCAATTTTTTAGTACTAACTATTTGAAGCTAAAAACTAAAATAATATTAATTTTTTTATGATACAAACTCCAGATATTTAGTACCACTTGTAAGTTGACAACAATAAATAAACTTGTATCTTAATTATGCTTATAAATCTAAATGTTTAAAACAGAGTACTACAGTAATATAAATATTAATAAATGTTAGAAATGTTCCATATTAGAATATCCCAACAATACCTTTTATCATACTCTCATAAAAAATACTTTTTTAATTTTTTTGCACAAAAATATTAGTTAAATGCATTACTTATAATATAGTTTTTCAAAAGCTCTCTTAATTCTACTGAATTAATTATACAACTTATTATAAATTTAAATATGAGTAATATAATAAAATGCTACATAACAATTAGTCTTAAAAAGTCTACAATTTGAAACGAACAAAAATAAATATATGCATCATGTTTTATTTTATTTTTTATTTTAACTTGCCTAAAAAGTTGTGTAATATTCTACTTAACTCATAAACTAATATTTTATTACTAAATAAAAAATAAAAATAGAGAGAATAAAACAATGGTTCTTAAATCCATGAGGAACCACTATTCCCTACTCCATATTTTTTTGGAAAAAAAAAACAGTTTTATCGGAAAAAAAAATAAAAAACAAAAAAATATAGAACTAATCATAATATATGCAAAAATCCACAAACGGAATTAAAATTTCAAAAATATAGAAAAAAAGCGAAAATGAGTACAAAATGTTACGAAACGTCTCACTTTTGAACAAACGAAAATGAGTATAAAACGTCTCACTTTGAAACAAAGAAAAATGAGTGTGAAACGAAACCAACCTGGTCTCAATCCTGCACATACGAAAATTAGTAAAAAAATTGCATATCTTTTTTTTTTTTTCCAATCCATGGTGAACAGAAACCATAGTCGACACCCCTAATTACACCATTCTTCCTCGTCGCTCTTGGACTCTCTCCTCTTGTTTAACTCACGGTCTCTCCATTCATTCGTTGTTGTATATTCAATGAGAACAAGGAAAATGGAGATGGAGAAGAGGGAACTCAAGAGGAGAGAATGTGAAGTAGATGGAAACTTGAGAGGGAAGAGGAAGAAAAAGCAAGAATGCAAGGCGGACAAAGAAGTTAGAGAGAAAGGAAGAAAAAGAGGAGGAAAAGGCCAAAGAAGGAAGTGGAAGGAGAAGACATTAGGGAGGAGAGAGAGGATATGGGGGAAGATAAAAATGAGACCAAACTATCTCAGTTTAGAAATTGTCTCAATTTTGAACAGACTCCTGCATTTTTTAAATTTTAATTCCATTTTTGTATTTTTAAAATTTATATGCTTGGCCAAATATTAAAAAAAATATAATTGATAAGTAATATTTAGTGAATTAAAATAATAATATAATAGGGAATCAATACAAGGAGATGCCCTTAATCCCCCTAATCAATGGACCAACTATACTAATTACTCTCGCTATTCCTTTCCACAAAAATGAATTGGTAGCATGTAAACCATCCATAAAAAGAGACCACAACACGGAGGGATTAAAAAGAGAGTACCATAAAACGGTTCGGTTAATAAGTAATTATATCCTCAATTAAAACTTCTGATTAGGGAAATAGAAATGCTGAAGAATATATTACATATACAGACACATATATACCAACTATATTAACAGTAGGCAGATGAGAAACCAAAAGAATCAACGTAATCCCTGACCCCTCTTTTATCATACTATAGTTTTTTCTAGAGCTGACAATTTTTGACACGTTTATAACACGATAACACGATTACAGTGTACACGATTATGACACAAAATCAATTTTTTTAATGTTTGTCATATATAATGAATGTATAATGATGTGTGATAATAAAATAGCATGACATGATTATGACACGACTAATACGAATTGTCATCCTAGTTTTTTTCTCAAACATACAAGCAATGAAATTCTTATCACCACCCGGAACAAAATTATAAACTGGTTATGAATCTAAGTCGGCAAAAACCTTCAAATTCGTTGAAATAATACATACACGTCTGTCTTTCGATTGACTTTCGGCGTGACGTACATAAAAAAACAAAAAAGTTGCAGTAAAAATACCACGTAGTATTGTTATATGGGTGACTAATGCATACTTTACCGATCAAGAGATGACAGCATTCATTTTGCACATATTACTATCTGGCGAAGTTCCTTTTCTCAGCAATTAATTTATACTCTCCATCTGGTTCTAGTCGATCCATAAAGCATGCTATGTACTGGAACAAACTACGGAGGCCTCTGACAATTCTACAGTCATTGGCGAATTTGCACAATCACCTGTTTCAGCACCAGTTGGAAAAAAATAACAATCAAGAACACATTGAAAGAATACGATGCCGCGGTGCTTCATAATGAATGTACATTTTAAATCTTAGTGGTTGATGATAGTGAGTGTTGTCCGCTACTTGCGCCATTTGTCGGCAGTTGGGATACAATTCAAATATGTGCATATCTTGAAGTTCAAATCCCTAAACTGGACTGGATCCCTGGGAAGATCCTGTTCTAATCTCAAGTACAAATTATGAAAATTCAAAGAAACAATGAGACTAAGTTAGCTAACCTGATCAAGGATGAAACTATGGATTCTCTGACCGCGTTTCATTCAGCTCCGCACTCAACATGTGATGGAGAAGAAGGTCAACTCTTTGGCTACGAGTTTTTGTGCTACATTAAGGAGGAAATCAGGGTATTGTTAGCACTTCTAAAATTTAGAAGGAGAGAAAATCGAAAAGAATGATTTAGCATAACTAGCTGCGAGCACATACCCTACGTATCGCCTTCGGTCCTTTTTTGCATCTTCTGCATCCTATTGGGGAAAAAAAAATCATATCATGGCTGGATTCTTTTAGAGTTTCAAAATTTATGGAAATAGAAATTGTCATAACAAGTGACTCTGAATACACCTACGATAAGAGCGAAATTCTATTCTAGTATCTAAAACAATCAACACCCAGCTGACTTGCGGCAAAACATTTCCATCCGGCAGAAATATCACATCAATGAAATGCAGGTGTAAAGTAGTGAGAACGACATAGCTCAGACTAACATGCTGAATTTTTCTCCTCACGTGAAGGAAGTCAATAATGCTGTCGTGAAAAATAAGTATATTCCTTCCCCTGAAAGAAATGCCCTTCCTGGATAACGCAACAAGCCAGGTATTTGTTGTACTACTACGCATGTTGCAAACATGGAGATATTCACTGAATAATAATTTCATGAGTAATCGTACTTTTTCAATGTAATGAACCATGCTATGCCAGAAATGGTTACAATTCAAAATATCGAACCAGCCAAATCCAAATTATGAGAATGTATTACTGAAATTTCAGTAAATTCAATCAAAACCCTGATAGATGTATGCGTTTTGGACTGAACTTATGAAACATTCATTCAGAGGGGGGAAAAAGACCAACACAGCACCATCTCCCCGAACATAAAATATTGCAGAATGGATCCGAGTCTTATATGGAGTTCTTTTTAAAAAAAATAATACCAACCTGGTCCTCTCCAGATTTTTCTGATGTCTCGAGCTCCGCAAAGAATGCCTCCAAAACAAAAGCAACCACCTAAAGTAAATTTTAAAAGGAGAACTGTTAAGATCCGTGTAAAAATACTCTTCTGAGTTCATCTGAACTCAGAGATTCACATTCAATGATTCAGTTAAGAAAACAATTGAGACAGTAGCACAATAACAATTTCGAAAAATCCTTTTAACTTTCAAAGATCAATGGTCAAACAGAAGCTTTTAGTTTGAAACTTTCTTGAATTATTTTTCCCAATTAAGGTCTGAATTAATCATCACTAAGATAGACGATGGTGATAAACGAATCTAAGAGTAAAACAGGAATTACTGAATTATGCAGAGAGCTTATATTAAAATTCAGTTGACCATTCATACATAGGAATGCTACTGAAAAGCTCCCAGACCAACTAATCCAGTTTGGCACATAACCATATCATCCAAGAATAATTTACTTCTATATCATTATTTTTTTTTCTGTTTCTTTAAAACCTGAGGGCGGGTTATTGTTATTTGATCATAAACATTAACCTATATCTAAATCTGATGAGTTTAAATGTTGATTTAATCTCTTCTGCATATGACTACATACACATTTGCATTTGAGAACGTCTTACGCACGGAATTTGGCCATTCATGTAACTGCAGCTGTTACATATGAGCTGCAGCCACCAATGCTTTTTATAATACCTCTATTGTTAAAACATATAATGTTGGTATACAGACCCATCTCACCAGCTTCCAAGTAAATTATTACAAAATTTCAACAGATATAAATAAATTACAGTTTCCGACGTAGTTTTTTGTACATTTCAAGTTACATATACTACTATAGTTGATTTTGAGAACTTGCATAAAATCATTCAATTGAAACAAACATATTGTCAGCTCACAAAATTAATTTTTAGTTCACTAGCAGAATCTCAATTTCACAGCCATAGAGAATTGCATAGCTTAAAACCACAATAATAAAAAAAACTATTGATGGTGAACGAAATAAACTTACCAAATTCAGAAGCAGTAAAACAGTTATTAGGTAGAAGCTAATGAAATATATCAGTGTCCATGTTGTTCCAGTCAATTCCTTGTAACTCTGAAACAGTGAAGGAAAAATTGCATATGTTTTCAATCAGTAAATTAGAATAAAGTAAAACGAGTGACTGCAGGTAATGTTTGATTATCAGGAGCACATCTCTGCATTACTAGTAGCCTCCACAGATTTGTGAGACATACATGCATTTAAGATATTCTGAAATTTCGAGAGTCATCACACCAGAATATATTATTTTTAAATCTTTCCTAAAATTCTAAAACAAACTTTTAAAAAACGAAATAATTCAAGATGATGTTCTTAAATTCACACCAGATTTTATTATTTTTAAATCTTTCCTAAAATTCTAAAACAAACTTTTAGAAAACGAAATAATCAAGATGAAGTTCTTATTTGTATGAATGACCCATTGAAAGCCAAAAAAGCAGCAATAGCACTCGCAAATGCATTTATTATACACGGACAATAGAAAAAAAAGACTCCACTTATACATATCATCTTGGATGTGTCAACAACAATAATAAAAAAAAAAACATCAGGGATAATAGTATTGATGAGCATGTACCTTGTAATAAAATTATGTAAATTGACAAGAGGCAAGCTTACCTGCATCCAGTCTTGCCAGTTATTCATAACTAGCAAATTAAAAAGTGTCATCATTCCATTGGGATAGTCATTAAAATTGAACAGATAATAGCTGACTCCGTTAAGGAAAATTACTTTCAGATAGTCTCAATTACCCTACTGATAAAAGCTCAGCAGCAGCAATAATCAATCT
>CAODLS012087512.1:0-13974 GCA_948243855.1 Flueggea neowawraea
TCCATCATCTTATTAGTATAAATGATGATGAGTTCACTTGACTATTTTACAAGTATCAAGATGCAATGCATTTGAAAGTTGCATGTAAGGAGCAGTTAGTTGACAAGACATTAACTAGAGCTCGCGGTCTTCGACCATCAACGCTGATACTTGTTGCAATTGTCCTAATCAAGATAGTAAAGCATGAGGCCTACATGATTAGAGAGCTAGTGATACTGGTCATAGTTTGATCAATGATAAGGTCATAGTTGTTATCCACTTCTTACATAGAAGTTAGGAGCAAATTGAGTTGCACCTAACCCGCACTTATCTCGAACATGAGATCGTGAGGAATTTGATGATGTTTTATTCTATTGGATAAATTACAATACAAAGGTATGGAGACGGTTTACGAACCTAAGTCCTTAAGAAGTGAGAGACTAGACAGAATTTGAGGAAATCTTTGAACATGAACAACTTTGACATTTTGCGAGTAAAATGTTTACTGCCAAAGACACATATTTATGAGATGATGCACTTTTGAGAGTGTATTACTCAAACTCAAGCGAGTGAGTAAAGTTACCTTATTCAATGTTCTTATTTGAATTTCGTCGTTGGCTGACAATTTATTCAATTTTAAGGATCCTCACAATGAAGTTGTTATGTGACTTCATTAAATCTCAACTGGTTCCAAGAGGAAGCAAGTTGAGCATGCAAGAAACAACTTGAAAGTGAGAGTTTGATGATTTGGTGTGTACGAATTAGCTTTGTACAAGAACCAAACATTTTCTTGCGCTAGATTCTGTCACGAAGTTGTTAAAGTTTGCCTTCAATTTGTGTTCTAGCACAACGATATTTATTAGACTATGTTTGAGTGGGTGACTACTTATACATTAGAAGTGGTTTCTTAATTAGCTAAAGTATCTAAGTATTGGAAATCCTAGTTTCCATTTGTTGTTGCTTCACGTGGTTATGAGGAATTATGTGAAGTTAATGAACGCAACTCAAAGACATTGGCAAAATCGAGTACTTCGATTAGCTCAAGTGGGAGTATTAGGCAATTGTGTAAGTTCAAGTTGTCTAATTGTGAGCATTGCAATAAGGAAATACTAGAGAGAAAACCTTTTTAAAAGGCACTTAGAGCTAAATACCTATTGTTATTAATCCACTTTTGATGTTTGACGTTAAAAGAATGAGAGGATAAGACTAAGGCCTAGCGCTTCATCACTTTTGTATATATGAATGTGAAAGGTGCGATCATATTTATTTGATTTCTCATAAGTAAGGATAGTCTAGTTAGTTCTTACTTCTTGCAAGTCAAGAAATGAATCAAATAAAGCTTTGTAGTTTGACTAAGGTCGTGAACGTCTACAAAATGAGACCAAAGCTTTATGTGATGAAAGGGAAGTGAACATAAGTTGTTCATTCTTACACTTCGTAAATAACGTATAGTGGATAGGAGAAATAAACTCTCCTTCATATGCTGAGAACTACAATGGCAAAGGCCACAATGTTCAAAATCCATATGCCCTCTCAGTCCATTACTTATACATCTCATGGTTGTGGATTGGTCGAGCGTATGACCTAACCCACTTGAAACCAAGAGATGTATTGCCAATGTCTATGATTTCTAAGTCTATAAAGACTAAGACGCATAAGATTTTAGTTACCTTGTTGTGTCAAGAATGATACTTTCTTCGTGAGACAATAAAAGTGAGTTAGTAACAAGCTATAAGAAGTCACATTCTTAGTTAATAGATTTTTTAACTAGGATAAAGTGGAAAATATTTCAATTTCTTTAAGATTCAGGAACTAATACCCTCAAGATCACTCCATCCGAGTGGGAGAATTATTGAAGAGGATGAGGGATGATGAACAAAGTTGGTCTATGTAAATTAGAAGATTACCTCATTGGGTTTTAAAATCTTAAGAGATCGATCCAAGTGATTGTTATGTCTTTTTTTCTAAAAGAGATACATCGACAAAGTCTTAGAGCGATTCAACTTTTATTTCATCTACCTCAAGCGTGTGCAAATGTTCCTGATCCTGACTTGAGTGGGAGCAAGATTCCTATTTTCCAGTGGGAGTATGAATCTTGATCCTAGTAGGAGTTCCTACATGGAGCTTGAACCCAGTGAAAGTTGTATGGATTAATGAAATATAAGTGCAAAATGGCATTTGAGATTGAGCCAAGTTTGAGAACTAGTTAATCTACCTAAAGGGGGAGTACTTATTGGAGATAAGTGGATACGTAAGTGATAGATTAAGTAAGTCATCGATAATCACTTAAAGTGGACTTAGTCAACAAGACCACCTTGTTGAAAGATTTATCCCCACCGAATAGACTTTGGCATTTGGGCTAGTCTATACCTCTACCTACATTAATGAAATGCATAGACTCCTATTCTCAATAGAGAGTTTGGGGTATAAACCTACATGGTTTAACCTAATGGTTTCATTATCTAATATATGACCTTAGATATTCTTCCAGAGGGATGATATATTCATGTATGTTGTGATAATGTCAAGTTAAATCTGGTCATTCTTTTCTTGTGTGAACATCACATTGTAGCTAAGAAAAATCTAGCATACATGAATGACTCCAAAGATTGGCTGAAATCCAACTTTAAGATATACATTATGGGTTGACCTTGGAGTCAAACGCCAAGAGATCGTTTGAGTGAGTTGTTGTTCCTCTTTGAGAGAGATGTATCAACAAAATTGTTAAACGCTTAAAATGCAGAAATCCATAACCCATAGATAACCCCGTTACTAAGAGCAAGTCTCTTAGCAAGTGCATGTATTCACAAACTACGTGAGAGGAAGAATGTGTAAGGAACATTCTTCATACAAATGTCATATGAATGCATTTTTGTAATATAGATTACTTGTGTTAATTACAAGACCATGTCTTGTAGTACACAGTTTTACACCTAGGTGTGTACAATGCCTAGAGTTTTCAATACAGTCAAGTTAGCTATCAAATATTGGTCTAATAAGTAAGGAAGATATTGAGAAGCAGTCAACGAGATACTTGGATGCTTTAGAGGCACTTTAAGACATTGTGTTATCGTAAGGGTTAGCGATAAAATGAGACATAGTTGCTACTCCAGATAGTGATGTGGACGAAAGGGACGTCTATGTCCGGTTTTGTGTTCTTAGTTAGTAGAACTATTATTCCGCATTATTGCAAGGAACACATATAAGTGTGTGGCAAGAGAAGTTGAGACAATAACTTTATAAGTTGCAGTGCGACAAGAAGGTTGGCTATGTAGTGGAATGATACACTTAGCACTAACCACCTAAAGAACCTATGACAGTCTTTAATGACAGTCGACCTCGATTGCTTAAGGATAAGGAAAAGCTATTATAAGTCTAAGGAAATCAAGTTCAAGTATCATTTTTGTGAAGGACTTGGTTGCACAAGAACAAGTAAATTTGAATACAAGTTTCACAAAGAGAAGTGAACTTGAAATGTAAGTCCATGTGAGACGTGATTGTAAATAAGTTAGAAAAGCCTTATATAAGGAATAAGTTCCTTAAGACCTGCATGGCGTGTGTAATCCCTTAAAACATGATCTTTAATAAGATCATTATGGGCAATACTCAAGCGTAAATATTGAGAGTTCACATTTGTTGTTGCGTTGAGTGTGAAAACATGTTGGATAGAGAAGTAACCCACTTACATGGGTGTTTACCTTAGTTTTTCCAGTTTGTAGAGGGAAGAACTAAGATGAGGCTATTTTTGAACGCAAAAGAGAGCGCGTTCATAATCAACAGGCCGTCTTGCATTTTACGATGGTGAGCCCATTGTAAATATGCAAGAAAAGTTGTATAGAAAAGACATATGCCATAAGATAAACTCCTATGATGATCATAGTATTGATTAGATGCTAAAATTGAGAAAATTTAGCATATTTTGTCTTAAAATCAGAAGTAATCATGTTAAGGTGTTGATTAAAGTTAGATGGTGAGATGCATCATAACCCAAGTTTCTGTGTGGTGTTGATAATTTTTGTATAAACATACGCTCTTTCAAGCGAAGGAAAGAACACCACAACACATGATCAAACCATGTGTGTTATATACGTGACCATGGGGATGGAAAAGATTAATAAACAATCTCATTTTTCCTAGTGTGAGACCCTGTTGTGAACATGTGGTTATCGATATTACCTACCTTTAGAACCCTTAACACATTCAAAACGTGTAGTTGAGTTTGGCTACTTTAACTTGTCGTTAATGGTCATGGTTGATTCGACCAAGCGTGGCAGGCTGGGCAAGTAAACTTGACTATGTGGATTGTCTGGCGTAAGAGGGGAAGTTTGTTTCTAGACGCATTCGCACTAGTCTCAAAAGTTTTCTAAACTGGCTCTCATGTAGTGTGTCATATGATATGTGAACTTTGAGTAAAGCTGTCGTGAGATCGATAAATTCGAAAGCAGCGATTGTGTGGTTACAAACTAGGGAAAGACATACATTTCCAGCAGATTGTGCTGCTATTGTATACACCTTGGTAAAATGAAGTTGTTCTATGAGAGATGCCTTCTAGTAGGATTGAGATATGAACAGTTATATATCTCTAACAGGTGTATAACAAATATGCTCACATCGTATGCTAGTCGCGCAGTCTATTTATCTGTATGACACGAGATCTTTATCATGATTGGTAATAGTTTCAATCATGATCCATGATGGATTATGGTTCCGTCATGTGCGAGTGGGAGATGTTGGAAATAGCGGTCCGCCCATGACTGGTGAACCGAGCCCAGTTGATCAAGGTGTAAATCGAGATCACGGACCGAGATCAATTGGTAAGCCCAATTGATTAAGTTAGAAGAATGGGTTTCATAATGTATAGGAGAGCCCAAGTTGCTTAAGTATTTAAAGTGTCACTTAAACCCATTAAGGTTAGCTTATCCATACACCATTTTCCTCTTTATGGAAGTAGAGAAAAGAATTAGGTTATTTTCTTCCTCTGCACAAGTCGCCCCTCTATTTCCTAAAAGAGATGAATTCGTTCTTCATTAGTTGTTGATACATGTGGCATCTAGACTACGCAACAATCGAGTATTCTCATTGGTATTTATCCGATTGTGGTTTACTCGCGAGACCAACGATGAATCGATCCTATTCCTCTATTGTCATAAAGTTTTCCTTGTTGTTCTTCCGCTGCCAAGGAGTTGAAGAGTCGAACCGAGTCTTCGTTGTTGTTCGTATGTCGATCGGTACGCATATTCCTTCAGAATTGTTATTGGTTTTTCACCGAACTGATTTGAAAACTTTTTTTTTTCAATTATAGAGATTTGATGACTTGAATAAGATCTCAAATGCTACGATTGAGATTATGTCTGAGGAGACTTTGTTTGATAGAAACTTGGCAGAAAATTTATGCTACATAAATATACATCGTACTGATTTAAAATATTATTTTAACTATCAATACACACAATTAAAAAAAAGTGCATATTTTTCTTATTCATATTAAGAAAATACAAGTTTTATTATGCTTGGTTAGTTTTTTTGAAACTGAATTGTGCATCATCATTCCCTTATAAGATCAGCTGCAATTGCAGCATACAAGAACATTAGGGGAGATGAATGTTGGAGAATTTTCCTGGGGATGTCTTGGTTGAGTTTGGAGAGCGGAAACGAGTTGAAGTGAAGAGAGAAAACAACACCGCAATTTAGAGTGGTTTGGCCAACCATGCCTACATCCACTCACTTAAGATTTTCACTGTAACGAAGATTGATTCCAGCTCAATCCAACAAAGCCTTACACCAAGGTTGATTACGGCTCACCCCTCTAAAGCCTACCCAATGTTGATTACGGCTCAAACATCTAAAGCCATTACAATGTTGTTTTTCATAGATTCACAACAAACCTTTCCCTACTCTCAAAGAGTATACAAAACAGTTTACAAAAGTTGAAAGCTCTATGCTAGGAGTACATGTATTTGATTGATGTTATTGATCTTCTCTGTAGCTTGAATTTGGTGTTTTGGGGTGATGGAATGAAGAAAATGTTTGGGACTTCAAAGCATATGATCATCCATGTTTTTCTGTCATTCCTTGATGTATTTATAGCCTCTCTAAGTGATATGACCGTTGGTAGAGATAAAATAGTTGTTGGAGTACATTTATGCCCATTGCAGCTATCTGTGTCATTCTCACGTACGTCACTTTATCCTCATGTACGTTACCTGAGAATCTTTGTAGCTCACGTACGTGATAATACATTTCACGTACGTTGATCATATTTGAGCAAGCTTTGCGTATGTGAAACTATATCTTACGTACGTGAATGACAACACACGTACGTTAACTTATTCTTACTTATGTGAAATGTGCTTCAGAAGGTTCCAGTGGCTTATGCTTGTCTCGTATCCTCTCTCACGTACGTGACTCTTTCTTGACGTACGTGAAGCACTTGAGGTAACTTGTTTTGCAACTCCGAGCTTTCCAACTTGTTTCTCTTCAAGTCAAACATTTCGCTTATCATCAAAACATAAAAAAGAAACTTAATGTTGATCACCCTTGATACAACAAGGAACCCTAACACTTGAAGCCGGTCAAGGAATTCGAAGCTCGAGGTAAGGTATGGACAACATGATTCGCAGACCTTCGAACAAACCGAACTAAAACGAAATCCAACTCTCTAAACGACTTAACGAAGTTGGCATTTATTTTTTAGCATAATTGTATTTTTCCCATTGTTGTTCTTTTTGTTTCATTCAAAATTAGCGAGACCCCTGCCTCCCACTTCGGTCCCACAAGTTCAATCCGGATTATGCTTGGTTAGTTTTTTTTAACTGGAATAAATTCATTCATTAATCCATAGATAAAGCCTGGTACAATGCAGAATGAAGGAAAAAATCATAAGGGCCACCCCATACAAGATAATTAGGCAGCAAAATTGCACTTCTAGCAAGTTTATGAGCAAGACTATTTGTGGTCCTATGATTGTAAACCACACTGATCGAATCCAGATAGTCAATAAGCATTCTACAATCAGCAATGCTATTTCCAAAATATGAATTATCCACTCCTCCATCATTGATAGCATCGATTACCACCATTGCATTCGTCGCCACAGCTACCTTTGAAAGACCCAGCTCTTTGATCTAACTTAACACCTCCCTTATATACAATGCTTCAACAATCCTTCGTTCAAATAATACTACAAAACACTTTGTCAGCAAACCAACCACATCCCTTTTCGCGTTTCGAAAAGCAGCACAAAACCCAATTAATCCATCCTCAGAAAAACAACAGATATCAGTGTTGGCTTTTAAAAAACGGTTAGGTGGTGGACACCACTGCAAATTTTCCACCACCCGATTTGCCAGTCCCTTGAACTTCACGTTGTAGCTGTTGATTCTTCATCCCACACCTGAATTCAACCCATTCGACCTTCCTGATACTGCAAATCTTCACCACCACATCCGGTCGCTTAAAACTATTGTATCGCACCACATCATTGTGATGCTTCCAAATGGCCTAACACAACCAACAAAACCACTCTAACTCAGAATTTGACAGAATGCCAACCACCACTGTAAACCAACTAGTGAAAGAATCGCCAACAAAATTTGAAATTGGAAGTCTAGAAAACAACCACACCAATCTTGCCAAAGAACAATCTCTAAGACAATGGACTGCATCTCAAATCTAGTACTTCATCAAACACATATATATATTTTTTGCAAACGAAAAGGGAGTTGGGAGCTATCGACAATGGTGTATTCCTACTAGGCGTGACCATGCAAGCAAATACTCCCGTTGTAGAATGTTGTTTTGTTCGGCGGTGATCGAGGGAGACTCACTAAGATATCTGCTAGGAGCCAGCAGCGGGATATACCACATGAAAGTATCCGATACTTACCGCCCAAACCAAAGAGACATTAAGTCTCAAACCTAGATCGCACGTCCATGTACATAGCACCTACCGCTGAAATCCGAGGTCATCAAACACATAAACTATAATGGTCGTAAACCAGACAATAAATACTCAAGTCCAATCATAAAGAGATTTCATGCAATGCGTTGTTTATCATACGTACAATCAAATCAAACAGAAATCTGGACCAAAAATATCAAATCAAATCAAACAGAAAGAAAATAAAAAATGAGAAAGTCATCATCAAATCAAGACAACTAAAATATGTAAGCAGATCAGTTTCTTTCCAAATTGATACCAAAATCTTTCTGAAAGAAACTAAAATGAGTTGAATCGTTGAATACAAATATTTTTATTTTGATTCTAGCGATCCTAATATTTTGTACTATTAACGAGGGTTTCAAATCCGATATTAAATTGTTATCCGCTATGGCCTAAAAAGTCTAATGTCGATTTTCATAAATCTTATTGATGTTATATTAGATTCTGATAGATCCCTAGTACGATCAATTTAATATGCATTAAAATCATTGATGTAGATGATCCGACATAATCATTCCCAGATATTCTGCTTAGTCATTTTACTCTATTAATCACTTTTAGTTTTTTAAGTTACCAAGAGTTGATCTTACTGTGTTTTCGGTTCTTAATCACTATAATTTTTTTAGAAAATAGCGGGCTTGTTTCACAACAATAATATAACATGTTTTCTATAACTAATCTATATCTATATAATAAATAAAAATAAAATATAATTTCAAAAAAAATTGACATTTGATATCCTATAATTTTGACATGTGACATCCTAATTGTATGACATGTGTCACTTTTTCATTAATATATTTGATATCTTGATCAATATTTACTTCTTATTAAAAAATTATAAGAACTTTAGTATTAATTTTTATGCTTTTATAATTTTTTTAATTTGAGATAATTTTTATTATAATCTTGAATATTCATAAAAAATAAACATAGATTTATGATACTCCTAACAACGTCCAGATGGTAAAACTAGTTTTACAAAAAGACGTGTCATGTCTCTAATTTTTTACTATTTATTCATTATCAATTATTACAAAACCTACCAAATATAAATATGTTCCACCCTCCAAACAAACCTAACATTTCAAAAGATTTTTTCTTTATGGCCAACATTCAATCTATAATCCTCAAAAAATATCATCAAATCTGATGCACAAGTAAAACGTGATAAAATAATATTAACATTTGGTATTATATTGTGCTAATGAACATAACCATATACCCTGGACAACAATGGCGGAGTTAGGATTCTAGTTTAAGGGGTGCTGAATCCTGACTCTACCATTGATACAGTGTCGGAAAAAAATTATATATATAAAAATTACAATAGATTGAAAATCTATTCAATCATAAATTCAAGAATCATGCGCTACAATCTAACTAATTTAAGTCACAATTTCACCAATCAATTAATCAACAATCCTAACCCTAGATAAAAAGAATGTTAAAGAAATAACATGTCTATGTAATTTTAAGATCCACTTTATCAACCATACAATCCACAAGATTGAACAAATTTTTTTAACAATATTAGAAAGCCAAATATTTTTACCTTAATATAGCCATTCATGAATGCTTCTTTCACCCCATTTCTGGTTAGAACCGTGAACATTCAAAACCTAGAAACATTGCAAGCATTTAACCTATAAGTTTCATAAAAGGCAACAGGTGAAAAAAGAAATGGAAATCAATGATTTTCATTGTCTTAACACATACAAATGAAGTAAAAAACTTTTAAGAAAAAAGTGAGAGTAATACTGGAAAATCATAAATAAAATAATCTAAAAAAAACCAGAAATTCACAATGAAATGATCTTATGAAACATAATAATTGTTTGTTATTTTGTTCAATTGTTTTTCTTAGATCCCAAAACCCTTACGATGTCGTTTCGCCCTGGTTTAAAACAAAAAAAAATAAGAACAGATATCTGGGTTGAAGACGAAAAAGTTGCAGTGGTGGGGAACGAATTCCCAGGGGCAATGGGGGAGAAGAGGAGTCCCATGGAGCTAGAGGGTGCCCGAGCACCCTTTGGTCCTTTAGTGGCTTCGCCACTACTGGACAAGGTAATATTGCTAAAACAACATCAAATAATCATGAAAGAATCTAAAAATTTTTGCAAGCTAGTTCAAATATTCAAAGAATCTACCTTCAATAAAAATTATTTGCTTTCATCACTCCCATTTACAAATATTATCTCTTCCGAGCCATCTCTACCCTCGGCCATCAAATATGCAAATGTTTTACTATCTACTTAAAAGTGTTCTTCCAAATGTTGAAAATCTAACATCCCTTCATCGCCCTAGACGTCCCTCCAAGCGTCGCAACGCTTTGTTCCCATATTAAGGGGCTCTAGCCTCCAAATTATCGTATCGAAGACTAATACCATTGTCACTAGTTGACGTCGCAGCTCTAATACCACTAGAGGCAGAACCAAAACTTCAAATATGTGTGAATCAGTTGAATAACAACAAAAGATTTCACTATTCACCATCATAATTTGTAAATAAAATATAAATCAAATTTTTTTAAAAAATAAAAAGTAGATATATTTAACATAACTTTCAAAAAAAATTATGTTTAAATATATACTTAGTTTTTCCTTAAATGAGAACTAAATCAAACATTTTATCAATTTTGAGAAAGATATTTCAACAAAATTACTATATAAGGTTTATAAAATTTGCATGGCTAAAGCATGCAAAATGGACTCAGATATCGGGCTTAAAAGTTAATCAATACACAGTCCAACACATAAGTTTTTTTTGAAAAAATCTTAAATTATTGAGAAAAAAGATTTTATTTAGTTTGATAGCCCCTAAAACATAAAAAAAAAACAGAAAAATAAAATGATTCTAAGAGGAGGGGGGGTTGGGATGGTTTGGTTTTCTATAGCATGTTTAAAATTTTTTAAGGCATCAAATACAAAGAAAACACTTGAATTTAGGCTTGAGCTCCGAGTTTCAATAATAAAGTGGTCGGATTTCAAAAAATAATAATAATAAAGTGGTCGAAACAATAGTAAATATATGAAAGTTATGAACCTTTAAAACTTTGGGACAATTGCATAATTATACTAAAATGGGATTTTATTTTTAAAAAATAACATGTCAAGTTTGTTAATATTAGGAACATCATTTTATATTTACTACATATCAAAAATGCCATTTTTTGAAAGCAAGCAAGAAATTGCCGAATTTTCTTGAGAAATTGACTTTTTCATGAAAATTTGATTTTTTTCCTTAATCCAAATTGTGTTGGGTTCACAACGGTTTACAATAGGATACACAATTCATATTTTCAGGAAAATTTTAAATAATTTTTAAATTATTTTGTTAAAAAATTTAAACAAATTTAACAAATTTTTTTGTTTATAATAGTTCACATGTGTGATAGTTTTTTTTTTGTTTACACAATACATATTTCAAAAGGTTCACAATTGATTCACATAATTTATATTTTTTAAAAAATCTAAATGAAATTTTAACAGAAATATTTAGCAAATTTTTAATTAAAAATATGAACATCACCTTGAATTTAGGCTTGAGCTCCAAGTTTCAATAATAAAGTGGTCGAAACAGTAGTAAATATATGAAAGTTATGAACCTTTAAAACTTTGGGACAATTGCATAATTATACTAAAATGGGATACCATTTTTTTTAAAAATAACATGTGAAGTTTGTAAATATTAGGAACATCACCTTATGTTTACCACATATCAAAAATGCCATTTTTTTGAAAGCGCGAGAGAAATTGCCAAATTTTCCCGAGAAATTGACTTTTGCATGAGAATTTGATTTTTTTTTCCTTAATCCAGATTGTGTTGGGTTCACAATTGTTTATAATAGAGTACATAATTCATATTTTCAGCAAAATTTTAAATAATTTTTTAAAATGATTTTGTTAAAAAATTTAAACAAATTTAGCTATTTTTTTTGTTCATAATAGTTCACATGTGTGATAGTTTTTTTTTGTTTACACAATATATATTTCAAAATGTTCACAAATGATTCACATAATTCATATTTTTTAAAAACTCTAAATGAAATTTTAACAGAAATATTTAGCAAATTTTTAATTAAAAATATTTTTTAGGGTCGATTTTGAGGTTTTACAATGGTGTAAAATTTTGAAGTTCGCAATGGTTCAAAATTTAAAATTTTTAAAAAACTCTTAGTGAAATTTTCTAAAAATATTTAACAATTTTGAGGTTCACAATGGTGTGCATACATTATTATAAATAAAAAAAATAATAGTTCACAAATTACATATTTCTAAATTTTGAAGTTCATTGACAAAAAAAATTTGAAGTTCGACTATAATTTTTAAATTCATAATAGTACACACAATCCAAAAATTTTAGAAAAGTCTAAATGTTTGTTTTAAAATATTTAACAAATTTTTCCTTGAAAATATTTTTCTAAGGTTGGTTTAGAGGTTCACAATAATTCAAAACGGTGTATATATATTATTGTGAACTAAAAAAATAATAGTTCACAAAATATAGTAATATTTTTAATTAACAACATATAATGTGAATCACAAAAATAATTAAGGGACTATTTTTGCCAAATTAAGAGTACTCAGTGGCCGAACTTTTAAAAAAAATCTGCATGAGTATTTGAATTATTTAATTTGAAAAAAATAATTATTTAATTATAATTTTAAAAATTATTTAATTTAATTATTAATTTTAATCAATTATTTAATTTTATAATAAATTAAATAATATAATTATTAATTAATTATTATTAAAATTATTTAATTTATTAAAAGCATTGTAGTACATCGGGTCTTTCTTTATTTGGCGCCTAATAAGTAATAACTTCTCTCCCAATTTCCTTTTTTTTTTTCTCTCCCTCACAGCCGATCTCTCTCTTTCTCTCTTAAAGTCGATAGCTTTGAGCAATAAAGGTACTATCTTTGCTGTTTCAATTGATAACCCATGTCACTACGAGTCCGAGGATATGTTGTTGATCACCATTTAATTCATTGATGTCTGTTCTATTACTTTCTTTCTTTTGGGACTTTTTTTTTCTGTGTAAAGTTCAATTTTTTTTAAAAAAAAAAGTATTCATCTGTAAATTTTTGGTCCTTTTTACTTTTTTTTTTTATATTTAATCTTCTTTTAGTGGGTTTCTAACTGAAATACACTGGAAATTTGTGTAAGTTTTTGAACTTTTTTGTTGCTCAATTTGTTTCATATCACTTGTTTAGGGAGTAGCTGTTATGTGATATTAAAGGCTTCAAATTTGTGTCCTTTTTTTGATTTTGGATTCTTCCTGGGTTGGTGGTGATGTTTGAAAGAGAAATATTTGATCTTTCTTATTTACATTGTAATAGATTTTTTTCCTGTGGGCCTAGCTTTCCTGGATTGTTGTGTTGCTGTTTCCTTTCTTTTAAGCATTATCTGTAGGGACTAATGGTGACTGTAATGTTTTCTTCAACAATGTATATACAAAAATTTAGGTTTTGTGGTGCTTGGGATGGCCTCAGAGGTCATGCATGGCGTGGATGTTTGTCCAACGGAGGATGCAGTTGCTGCATTGTTAGAATTCCTAGTTGATCCAAGACTACCTGCAAAATCTTCCACATGTCATACTCCATCGCAATCCGACCAGGAATATGTTGCTAAACAGGTGCATTGTTGTTTCTTATACTGGCATTCTATTTAACGTTATGAGCCCTTGTGCCAGTTTCCGGCATTTCCTTTCCAGCATTGTTGTATTGATGTACTTAGTCCTGTACCAAGTCCTTATAAATGTCTTACTTGTGGTAGGGAGTTACTTGTTTATACTTGTGTTTGTGGATCTCAATTGCGTACGTTTGACGAGTTATTGTTTGCTTCTGAACCATTTACAACTATTTCAATTTGCTTGTTTCAGATTTATGCTGTTGTGTTGCTGCACAACTTCTACAGGAAACAACATCCACAGCTAGAATTTTTGGGTTTTGAAAGCTTCTGCAAGTTGGCTGTAGTGTTGAGACCTTCTCTGTTGGTATACATGAAATTCATGAAAATATCAAATGACACCGAGTTAGTTGATGTGG
>CAODLS012087539.1:0-12754 GCA_948243855.1 Flueggea neowawraea
CTCAAGAAGTTTTCTTATCCTAACAGTCTCATCTTTTGGAGGATTAACCATTCCACTGTTAAAGATGGACTCAAGTATCAAGATTTGCTCTGGTTTTGGTGTCCATCTTGACCTAACTGGTTCACTAGTGGTTCTCTCACCACCTCCATGGTTGGTTGGACTATTAGGGTCTTGGTGGCCTTGGTTATCTTCCATTTCTGAGTAGAATAGTGAAGAAATTGTTGTTGATAGTAACAAAACTAGGTTTTTAAATAATATTTATATAGAGAGGAGAAAAACAAAAACAAAGTTTACATAAACAACAAGGTGAATGCATCAAGGTGAGGGTTATATATACATACATATATATGTATAATATGTACATATATATATAAATATTATATATGTTTATGTTTATAGTGTGAGTGGAAAGAATGATTTTTGTGAAAGTGCAAAATCAGCCTTAAGGCAAGAGTACTTTGTTAAAAATGAAATTATGTTTAACAAATGTTTAGTGGTTTGAATACAATTAAATTTTTCTGGCTTTATTCGGGTTAATTTATAAAGTTGTCCATATATTAGTAACACTATAAAGAATGATTTTGTAATTTATAGCAACAGTCTTATATATAATTTAATTTTAATAGAATTTTTCTCTTGTTTTCAGAATGTTGAGACATTTTGCTCTCACAAGTCAACATCCTTACACCTGCCTTGCTCTACTTTATTCCAACATATAATTAGTCAAAAGAACTCTTTGTAATTTTCTTCTGCAATCCTAAGAATTTTTAGCTATGGATTCATACATAAAGAAAACATGAAAATGATTTCAGATCTCAAAATGGTTCGTTTCAGCTCAAATTCATGAAATTTGGAGCCAAGTTAACCTTCTAATACGTAAAATTAACACCATATTTAAGTAAAGTTCGTCCATTTAATAATGAATCAATAATGTTTAATAATCTTTGTTTTTTTATAGTTGTTTAATAATAATTATTTTCGTAGTGTATGAATTTCTTTTAGTGGCGAATCGTCAAAATTATATGTGCATTTTTTAAAATCTCGATTGGACTCTTAATTGTTAATGACATTGCATTATAAATTTGACTAAGATTTAGTATCACAAATTTGAATCCTTAATTTCTAAAATTTCAATTTCGTTATTTGGAATTGTTGTTTTGCTTCTTGTCATGTACATAGCATCCTTTTAGCTTATAATTATGATAAGAAAAAATATTCAAATATATTGAGTAATAAACCTGTTTCTGTGACATTCAAAAGTCACTCTATCATAACTCAAGAACAATATTCCACATATTCTTCCCACAAACACAACAGATTAATCTCGGGCTAATTGTTTAATCTCGGCCTTTTCCTACTTTGCGACGCCTATGGGCTTCTAGTTATGCTGTACTTAATTACGACGCCGACTAAACCATGATGACGGTAATCCAGATAAATAATTATTGACATCTAAATCTTGAATTAAACCGACTTTTAGTTTTTCAATAAATCTTTGTCCGGTAACTAATCTAATGATTTTGAGATAATTTTATAAATTAAATAATGAGAATTTTATTTGAATAGCCGAGTTAGAATATATAGCTTATTTAATGGGCATTCACACCGGAACTTTGGTTTAAGGTACATGATGGAAATTAGAATAAGCTGGATAGAATTTTTGAACGTTTATGACAATGAATCTCCTTTTGTGATATCCAATATCTATTAAAACAAAGCTTATTTAGAGATATAAAAGAACTTTCTTATAAAAAAAGAAAAGTTATCGTGAACGAAGTTCTAAATTCTATTTTTATTCAAATTCTAGTTTTTTTTACTTATTTATGTCATTGATTAAATTTTATTTATTGCTTCTATTACTTTTCAGTTGTGACATCTAACTTAGATGTAGCAAATGACACGTGTGTTTGAGTCGAGTTGACAAAAAATAGGCCAATATATTAACGTTGTAGGACGAAAAAAATTGAGCTTAAAACAGTATTTTTTTGTCCTTAATTTTTTTTTTCATTTTTCAATTTTAACTTTGCCATGATAGTGAGTGGGCAATGCTTTGTGCTAACTTAGCTATTACATCATCCTATGAAATACTACAGAAGGCTTTTTGCCAACTTAGCTAGTGTATCTTCATGTCACTCTAATAAGATAAAACAAACAAATTTTAACACATAACATTAATAGAAAAGTCTTTCTTTATAAGTCGTCTTTGAAATTTTATTCAGTTATATCAAAATATCTCGAAAATATCAGAAAACCAAGAAAGAAAGACCAAGTGTAAACCTAGAAGGAGTACAAGAGAGTAATTTTAGATGGCATTAGTAAGGTCACTCAAAATATTACACTCTAACACAACAATTGTAGCTTTCTAATAGAATAATTGTGTATATTAATATAAGTTTGAAATTTTAAGAAACAAATAAGAAAACACATAAAATTTATATTTTTTATGAGCGGCATTACACTTACAATTCGGATTGAAGTAAGAGTTAGTCAAAAATTCTACATTGAGCTAGTGTAAATATAATGAACCATTTAAAAGTCACCCACTAAATGTATTCTTTTTTTTTTTTTACCAAGCCACTAAATGTTAAGTCTAAATCTAATTATAATTAACTAGTGCCCAAAAATGAAGAGTTTCTTCATGGCAATGCACCAACATGAATATAAACTATTTGGCCAGAATATCATGGTAGAGAGAAAAACATACTTATATATATATAAAAAAAAGGTCTTCATCCTAAATTATAGGCTCTTTTTAAGAAACTGGTTATATGATATACTATATTCTTCTTATTTATTGTTTATTTGTATCACTAAATTCTATAAACGTTTTTTTAAACTACTAAATTCTATAAAACATCTTCAATAACATTTATAAATAATTTTTAAGGGATATTTTATGAAAAAAAAATCAAAATTAATATATCTACCTAATTTAATTATTCTCTTAAAATTTTGTGAAATTGACCAAGTTTATGTTTTTGAAACGGCTAACGGGTGCTACTTTTTAGCCCATGATCATATCTCGGACCAAGTTCGGATGAGAGAAAGTGCTAAACTGATTTTTGATTAGAATCTGATATTGAAGAAATCATGTTTTACGCAGTCAAGTAACATAATTACGTACAATACTCAATTAACAAAGTTCCTATCCATTAATTAATAAACAATTATTGCTTCAAGTATACAAGATGTAATCATGTACTAATATTTTGTGCTTATTTATATCAACATTGATCAATTAATACTCACAATGAATAAATCTACAATTGATTGTGATATCTTTCCAAAGCATGTTACTAAATAGTATACCAATATATGAAAGTATCAACTTTGTTTGTGTGGATGGAATGGAATTTCACACTCAGTTCACTCATACATACACACAAGATTAAGTGTGTTTCGAAAAAAATTACTATACATACTTCATTACTTATTACACAAAATTACTATGTAACAAAAAAAATGTGTTTCTATTCTAGTTAGAAGCAATTAATAGTGTGTTGCAACAAAATATTATTGCTATCAAACTATTGGTTCAATGATAAACATAGTAATAGGAATTCGAATCTCATAAAAAGTACTTATTATATAAGGAGAGAGAACAATTAGTACTTTAATCTTCAAAGCATGTTGATCAACCTTATACAAAAAAAAAAAAGAAATATTAATAAATGATAGGTTTATGTACCAATAGACTTTGATGCTTATTAATATTATAATCAACTCTAACACTAAATGATCGATAATTTGATTTATAATGGAAGAAAATAGAGTGACTTATAAAAAGATGATGATAACTTTACATCCCTATTTTAAATTTTTATAATTTAAAAAATATGTGTGTTTTGAGTTAAAATTATTCAGACAAGTTTTCTTGTCTTAGTCAAATCTGTTTACTAAAATGTAATTGTCAAATTATCAAACTGCTATTGAAAAGTGTATTAAAGTATAAAAAATTCAGTTAATTGTTTTAAGTTGAGACAAGTAGACTTATCTTAACTCAATACACTAAACATTACTCTTTACAATCATTCTAGTATCACAATTCCACAATTTTGTTCTGCATTTTACCAAACCAAACATACCCATAATTCAATCTTTTTCAAAATTGATCATGACAGAACCAAATGTCAAAGTACAAAGGAGAAGCATAGTCGTCCTTAGCAGCCCTACTTGCAGACTGCAATGTTGTGTGAAGCAAAAACAAAAGAAAAGGAGCAGTCGACATAATAATAGCACACCTAAATATTTCAATAAATAACAAATCTTAATTGTCAAGCAGGTTGCATGGGAAAAACAGGCAAAGCAATGGTCAAAATTGTAATGTGAAAGGTGGACCAGCCAAATATAATAATAATTAAAAAAGGTTGGCTAGGGTTTTTTCGGTTTGGTAAGTGCATGTGAAGACATACATGGAAAGTTGAGTCCAAGAAAACATTAAACTAACTAATATAAGTGAAAGAATCCAAATAGACGGTCAAGAAACCGTAGAATAATTTAATAACTATGACGTACATGGAAACATGGCTTGAGTGGCACTGCACCACCCCCTTCTCCTCTCTTCTCTTTCAACCTTTTTATATTAAAAACAAGAGGAGGTAAACAAGCCACTATGGCTGGCTTAAACCTCGAACAGCTCTCTTTTAGAGGCTGAAAATAAATTATAGAAATAGATTGTACGTCAAAATATCGAGAGATTATATGTGTTTTTAAAAATATATGCATATATGCAATGCATATTCACCTACAAATACACTCAATGAATTATATCGCCCAAGTATAAGAGTCTCATTGTGCTTAAAACATTATGCAATTCTCTTCTATGTGCCTTTTGAGATGGAGTTAAATTTAATTTTACTGTAGAATCGAAGTCACTCTAATATAGGCCAATTAGTCCAAATGGTTGGTATGTAAGTTGCAAATTACGTTATACTAAAAAAATCACCCTAATATAATGTTGAGCCTCTTTCTCAATCGATATTTTCAATTCACCTATTAGGCTTTAAATTTGTGCACTATGTGGTCTTTTATTTCTGTTCATTTCGCCAGATTGTTACTTGAGTGGGGTATAAGAGTATAAATGAGTACGAGCCTCATTGTGCTTCAAAGATTGTAGCAATCATGTGGATAAGGTACTTTTGAATGAAATTGTAATACTCTGCCCATTTTGACTAACTTTCTTCATCTTTTCGTTCAATTTCGATCTGGGCTTGGAGTGTTTAAGATGTTAAATTGATGTTCGTAATGATATTTTAATGATTGACGATGTTGATGACGTTAAGTGGATGTTGGACAAAGTAAACTATTATATTCTTGCGAGTTCGGATGTGGTTGAAATCCTTGAATGAGGAGTTACTGGAGTAAACACGTTGTACTACTCGAGTGGATCAAGTTGTGGATAACTCGAGTTATTCAAAGTCCTAACTTGAGTTATGTAGGGGTTGGATAACTCGAATTATACGAAACTCTAACCCGAGTTGTATGGTGGTAAGCTAACTCGAGGAAATCCACTTTCAAGATCGACACTGGATAAATTTAACTCGAGCTAGGGAGCCTCTAACTCGAGTTAGCCTTGTAAAAATTCAAACTGTGTTTTTTGACTGCTCTTCGTCTTTATAACCCCTCAGCCGACCCCTATTCGGCATTTACTCCTCCAAACCACCAAAATCCGTCTCTGAACCACTCTCATTGCTTCTCTTTGAGTCCTTAACACTTCTTGAGGTAAGATTTCATCTCTAATCACTTCTTTTCTCCATTTTTCTTCTTGAAATTTTATTTTTAGGATTTTGGCTGAATTGTTCTGTTGGGTCTGATTAATGGCCATTATGTGTTATTGAAAGCATGATTTTGTTTGTTTAGGATAGATTGAGGTTAGATAAACCTAGATTGAGCTTTAAGTTCGAGGATTTTTTTTATCAAATGGGTATGTTCTTGAACGTGGGTGACGGTTTTGGCCGATTTTGATTGGGTTTTTGGTTAAAATTGATTTTTTTATGTAGCTAGTAGGAGGGACCTAGATTAACATAAATCTATGTGGGTTTTAATGATTTGAGATTTTTTTTAGGGTTCATAGGAATCTGAATTTTTAACTGCAAATTCTTTAATTTTAGGGTTCATAGGGTTCATGTTTAGAAGGTTGATATTAACCAATAGGTTGGAGAATTAATTTGTATATTTTGGAGATTCTGAGGGTTTATTGATGATATTTGGAGTGTTAGGGATTCATTATTAAATTTTGAATATTTTGGAGATTGAAACGTAATTTTTCAAAGTTCGAGGACTAAAGTGTAATTTTCATCGATGTTAGATTTTTTATTAGAACGTTAGATCTCTATTAGAAATAGGAATTTGAGCATCTTACGAGGGTTCGAGTTTGCATTTACACTTTCATGCATTTTTTGTACCGCTACAGTACCAGCATTGCATTATGATATTTGTTTTGTTTGCTTCTGTCTCAGTTTCTTGTTTGTGCCAGCACGACCAGCAGCCGGCTAGTGGTGCATGACTGGACTCTTTGACTTGGACATCCAAGTGAGTGAGATGACAACTTTAGACGCATATGATGTGTCTTTTAAAACTTATATGTTTTTTATGTGTCTGACAATATTCTGAAATCAGATTAGTTAATGATTTGACTAAATAATAAAATGACTTACATGATAAATAAATATTCAGTATTTCATTTTCGACATCTAGTAAATACTATATATATATATATACATACACACACTTTAACATGAGACACCTATGCTACGAGGGTAAACGGAGCTTTTGAGATAACAATGCACTATCAAGGAGCAATTACCACGGTAATATGGTAGTCGTGTGCCGACCAGACACATGTAATTATACTTTGTTTTCGATTAGTGGCATAGACTACCTCTGTTATATATCTCTGTTTCTGGTCCCATATCCGCCTATGATCTATGATATCTGATATATGTATATATTAGTACGTATGACTGCTTGACGACTGCTTTGTCTGTGACCATTTTCAAAATGAATTTCAAACTATTACCATATGTAGCGTGTATATGTATGTATTCAGTATATTACATGTGGTATTTTCAAAATATTTTCAAATGGTTTGTGTGAGGCCTTGGAGCCGCTCTAGAGTGTCATTTCCTCATTGGGTTCTCACCCACTTTCTTTCATGTTTGTTTTTTATTCCTATCTTTCAGGCGATTTATTTTGGATTCTCAGCAACCGTCCGACACCTCAATCGCAGTGAGACATTCCATCAAATTGTGAGTGCCCTTTTTTTCAGGCTCAATATATTTTGTTTAGAGCTCCACACCAGATTGTTGTTGGGTTATTGGGTTATATTTTGTATTTTGGGATTTCGTTGATTTACTTATATGTTATACTAATATTATCTTGATATACCTATTTATAGATATATGTTCACATGTTTGAATTATGTTTTATATTAAATGGTTTGCCTAATAAAATGTTAAAATGAATGAATTGGGTAGAAAGTCTGATTCTCCGAGGCTAGTGCGAGATGGGTCGGACCTCCAATTCAGTCAGCCTCATACGTCAGTCATGGTCCGAAAACCGGTCGTGACAGAAATTAGGTCCAATAAATTTCAATGGATTAACGTCGTTAATTTATAGGTTATGAGTAAAATATAATTATAATTATATTTTTATATGTGACCTTTTAGTGAAAATTTATTGGACCTGAATTTTTCTTATTTTCTTATTTTTAATTAATTAATTGTTTTTGATTAGTCAATTTGATTAACTAACAACAATGAGTAATGAGAGTTCAAATGCCAAGTTTTTTGACACTAAGCTATTCTTATGCTATATTGGAGAATTGAATTAATATATAAATTAAAAAATTCTAAATTTATGGTAATTCTTCGAATAATACATCAATTAAAAGATCCCTTAAGCTAGCTCTCAAATACCCGGGATCAGTCGGAATTAGTTAATAAGCACGAGCCGTAAAATACATATGAAAATACCCTTAATTGATTTGTAACTATATTTAAGTGTACAAGAATCAAATTTTTACTCATTATTTTTCAAGCGAATAAAACAAGTTTGCAAATTGCAATATTTATATTGATTAATTGCTTCAACAACATCGTGACAATATAATATTAACATGAACTCACTAAAGGCAACATACCCTCCATTGGACGGTATAACCAAACAAATAAATGAAAAAAAAAAAAGAATAATGTTAACTACAGCAGGAATTTTTTACTCTTTGTTTTGTTGTATATATTAATACACAAAACCACTGGATCGAACCGACTCTGCAACGTCTCAGACACGGATTCCGGCCAAGCATGCTGCGTTCCTAAGAATTCTATGTGCTGTTACAGACTGCACATAGTTCCCACTAGATCACTAAGAGTTTTAATCATTCTTCACCAACGTTGGCTTTATTTGTTGTTTCTCTAAGATTCATATTTTTTTTATTTTAATGCTTTGCAAGTTTGGGTGGTTTTTTTTTATCATGGTATATATGGATACAGCTTTTCATTATTCCAGGAAGAGTTGATTACATATTTTTCCTCTTGGGCTGTAGATTTTTATGCTCATTAATTACAAAATGTTAAAGAGCAATGTATCTGTTTGTTGTAAGGTGATCTGTTGTGTAATACAGGAAGGATCAATAAGTTGGTGATTGTATTGTGGTGACATATCAATAGTAGTTGTGACACACAATATAGATGTGTCATTGATTGCTGTATTTTAGTTGATAGTGAAATTCACTTATCAAATTAGTATCTTCACAGGTATTTGTTTGATTTTTATTTTTGGTTATTCTTTTACATAGTACTTGATATTAACTTCTTGTATTTAAATCTAACTAAAAATCGAACCACCGATTTTTAGAACTCTATTATTAAAAATAGATTTTTAATAGGTATTTTTTTATAAAATTTGAACCTAAAATTTGACATATAAGTTTTTTCTTATTTGCTTAATTGAACATTTTGTCATGAGTTTATATATGTAGACTTTATTTGGTAATTGATATTGACCGTGTACATTTTTTTATTTATAAATTGAAGGTAGTATTCATTGATTTAAGGAAAAGAAATATGCTCCTTATTTAGATTGAAGGTCACCAAAATTATGTCAATTTTCTTAAATGTCTTCATTAAACATTAATATAACCGAGGCCCTTAGAACGGCTGATCAATGATCACCCAAAATCAAGGGGGCATGAACCTCTCAAAGTTGAAAAATAATTGGCTTCAATGTTGGTAGACTTTTTAACAAAAAATTGTTATCAATGGAATCAATACCCTATATCTAGCTATCTAGCTTCAAAAGTTGGTTCTTCAATAAACTTCAACAAAGTTGATAGATTATGTCTCTCATCTACTATAAAAAAAATTAACGTTCAAACAATTTTTTTTATTTTGAAATAAATTAATTTTGTTTTAAAGTTATAGTTTGATAAACAGACTTATAACTTATTATAATGAGTTAATTTCAATACTAAAAAGTCGAGAATTCAATTTTCAGAATGGACTAACAAAATGGCTTATAAAAAGAAGTTATTGAAAGTGATAAATGTGAGACTTGTCTTTCACTAGTTGGATTCTTTGGTATTGACTGTTTGAGAAGTGACATATTCATAATATGATTGAAGAGTTTTATTATTCCTAAAGGTCTTATGTAATTTAAATTTAAATTAATTAAATATAAAAAAATATATTTAGATGTTAGATAATTAAATCAAGATTGATTGGGACTAAAGATCTGAATTTCATAAGGCACAATCTAGTGAGCCTTCCTATCACTTTATATAATCCTAATTAGAATTACACAAGAGAGAGATCCAGTTCAAACGTAATAATGAACTGGATTCGGTTTGAACAGATGGATAGCACAGGTAAGATTAGGAGACAGATACATCATACATGCATGTGACTACTTTTTCGTTTCAGGAGATCGATCCGACTCCCACAAATGTCGACCTAATAATGATTGTTGTATATTGATAATACGCATAATAGGTTTATATGTTCTAAATTTTATATTATGAAACAAAAACACCTGGTTTAAAGTACAAAACATTATCTTAAAATAATGTCAAATTTAAGGTTCAATCTCTAGCAAATCGACCTTAGCATTCAAAAAACTAATTATAAAAAGCACACCGAGGAATTAATAAATTAATTGAGGCATTTTCATTTTGGCTCCTCTCACATTTTTACATGTAAAGCATCAGATTAAATTTATTTTCCTCAAATTATTGTACTTTTTCAACATTATAAAGTATTGTTTGAAAAGAGGTACTTTCTATTTTCATTTCGTTCTTGAAAAAAGGAAAAATTATTATGGACTTAATATATATATATATATATATATATATATATATATATATATATACCGTTGGATTTGACTTTCACAAACATTGGATTTTTCTTTCCTAAAATTAATATACACTTAAACATTAATGATAGAAAGTGAATTTTAATTTAAAATAGAGTAGAAAATACTAAGAGAGTATTTTAAATTTGTTGTTGACCATATTCTTAATAATAGTGTAATATCTCATACTTTTCAATTATGATTTCTGTAGTTTTCAAGTATGACATTGAGGATTTTTGGGAATACCAGTGGATGATGTATGATGTCCATGATGAAATCATGTTAGGTTGGATGTTGTTAAGTGTTAGAAATGATTCGGAACGAGCTCGGTAGTAAGAGAAGTCAAGAAGGGAGAAGCAAAGCATCTTACGTACGTAAGGCTAAGCCTAACGTGCGTAAGGCAGGCAAAACTCACGTACGTGAGAAAAATGTGTCACGTATATGAGTTGGGCTTCTAGGATGATTCAAGTACATGAGATTTGGAGATGACGTACGTGAGGTCGGGTCTAGTGCATCCATAATTGATTTTGAGCCCCGATAACGTACGTGAGATATCCAAACACATACGTAAGGGTACCCTAACGTACGTGAGACATAGATTGACGTACGTGATGTGTGTTTTAGACGCCTTTAAACGCGTTCAACAAACCCAAATTTCTCATTTACTACTCTTCTCATTCACTCAAAACTCTCTCAACTCGTATGGGACTTCAGAGCTTGGTTCGTCCATCATCCATAACCATTTTAAGAGGTAAGATTACATCTCTTTCTTGGATTTAACATCTCTTTCATGCATTAATCCATAAAATCTTTTTTGGTCCAAACGGGTCTAGGGTTCAAATTTTTTGAATAATTCTGTGTTAATGGATGCTAAGAGTTGTTAGATTAGAGTTCATTGAGGTTAAAGGAACATGTTTGGAGCCTTGAATATATAGATTTGATGAATTATTATGTTGGCTAGGGTTAGGTTCGGTTTTGATGATTTTTGTGATGATTTGGAGTTTGTTTGATGAGATTGATTGTAGATTAATGCTTCTGAAGGTGTTTAGGAGCAATGTGGGTGATTAATTACATCGGATATTGATCAAATCAAAAGTTTGCTATTTTTTAGAATGAAACTTTATGTTTCTACATTTTTGTAATTTCTAGAAAGTTGAAGTCATATTTGTAATTTCAGAAACTTGAACTCTAGAAATATAATTTTGGAAAAGTTGAGGTATAGATTTGTAATTTCTAGAATTTTGGGGACTAACTTAATTTTACAAGTTAAGGATTAAATAGTAATTTCTGAGGGTTCATGGATGAATTTGAGAATTCTAGCTTATGGAGGACCTCTTGATAGTTAAGGATACTTTGAGGACTATATAGAGATTTACCAAGTCTCAGGGACTAAGGCTTAATTTTATAGTGGTAGGGACCAAACTGTAATTTTACGAAGATTATGGATTTATGATCGATAATGATGGAATCACGCCCGATATATGTTTTCAACGATTATGGGAGTTTGAATTGCATTTTTATATCATGCATTCGGTATAGTCCACAGTACCACATTTTGATTCATGTCATGTATGTCCATGTTCAGCTTCATGTTTCTGCCAACGAGGCCAGCCACCGACAAGTACGGCTCGATTGGCGATTGCACTTGGATTTCCAAGTGAGTTGATAACAGCTTCAGATGCATAGGCTATGTCTTGAAACTCTTATTATGTTTTATGATGTGTTGAACATGATTATGAAAATGCACTAATTTAAGGATTTGTTAAATGAATAAAATGATTATGTGATTTTCCTAATCAACCCTATGTTTTATGAAATGGATATATATATGTATTATATATCTTTCCTTTGATTTCAAATGATGAAATGCATGTCTACGACTTATCCTATGTAAGATTATGATTTTATTTTTATGATACGAGACACATATGCTACGGGGTTGAAGTAGCATTTGGTATACCAATGATACATCTACTGTCACGACCCATTCCCGGGACCGCGACCGGCGTACAAAATGAACCGTCTATGGGAGCCCGGCCCATCCCGCACAAGCCTCATAGTACAAAACTTATACCCAAACATCATATTTAAAGAAATATGAATAACAATTTAAAATATAATCTTTGTTTATTAAAACAAATCATACATAGTATTAAGTGCGGAATTTAATTTCAAATTAAAACATTTGAAATATCAAAAACCTAAACAAAACCCACAGTAATCCGGTGTGTGGAGCATCTAACAAATCATACAAATGGGCCCGGTCAAAAGGACATTGACCGCAATATCAAAATCTCTCACTGAGCATCAAAGTCAACGAACAAAATTTCTCAGAGTCACCTGCAAGATGATAATAAACAGGAGACAAACAAACAAAGAAAAAGGGTCAAACCCTGTGAGTGAGGGA